>JAKKPZ010000537.1:0-28205 GCA_022814885.1 Ditylenchus destructor | reverse complement strand
ATGCCGACCGAGCCCGAGCTTCGAGCCCGATTTAAATTTTTTTTTTCCCCGCCTTTTTTTTGTCATAAAAAATTTGGTCTTTTTTTTGTTTTTGCTAGTATTTTGTATATTTAATATAAATAGACAAAACTGAAAAATTTATTTAAATTTTTTTTTCATAAAATTTACATGAAAAGTCAAATTTTCCTGTATTTTTCCAAAAAATTTTCCCGGGAAAATATCAAAATGCCCAAATGTTTTTGAAAAATTTTTCCATTTTTGATGATTTTCATATGAAAATTTTTAATATTTTTAAAATACTTGATGGAGAAAGGGTATCCAAATAGCGCCGAAAGGGGAAAAATTTTTAAATTTTTATGCCGTTTTGTCAAAAAAAAATTTGGATTTTTTCGAAATTTTTCCTTTTTTCCCAAAAATTTTGGCAAATTTTTGCAAAATTTGGGAAAATTTTGCGAAAATGGCAAAATTAGGTAAAAAATTAAAATTTTTTGGAAAAAAATTTGAACTAAAATTTTCGCCTGCACAGAATTTAAAATTTTTCCAATTTTCGCGGTTTTTAGCTCAAAATCAGTAGCTTTTGTTACTGAAGACGACAATTGCCGCTCAGTAACAATGGCGAAAGAAATAAAAATCAGCGCCGCAGGCGAAAATTATTCGATTTTCGGCCTTGACCCTATGCTTTTTTCCTGAAACTGGTCATTGAGTGTTGCTCAAAATGCTCAGCTTTGTCGTATTTCGTCGCATTAGTACAAATTGAGATGAATACAATGGAAAAAAATACATAGCCATGAAAGCGCCGCAGGCAAAATTTTTTAGAAAAATTGAGTTGTCTGCAAAAATAAACATTGAAAATTTTGCATGTTCTTCGAAATATTTAAAATTTTTCGCTCGGCCGCGCCCATTGGGCGCGGCCAAAAATGACCGAGCCCGAGCCCGTAGGCTCGAAGCTCGACTCCTTTTTTCCGAGCTTCGAGCCCGAGCCCAGGCTCGGGCTCGGTGAAATTCCATTTTGGCCGAGCCCGAGCTTCGAGCCCGACCTACCCGGGCTCGGGCTCGAAAGCTCGGCAAAGCTCGGGCTCGCCGACCCCTAATAATTATGACATTTTTTGCCATGATGGATTTATATTTTGTGTCGGATTAAGGATCGTAATTACCGTGGTACATTAATTCTCGAAAGTTTAATTAGAATTGTTTCTATATATTTCTGTGAAATTCAACTAAGAAATTTGCTCCCAGCAAGCTAAAATCGCTTATTTTGTCAAAGGAACATTTTTAAAATTTCATTTCTCCCCCTCCCCATTTTTCTCTAAATTGTGCGTTTGTTATAAAGTTCCTAAATATTTAGTCTATACCTTATTGTGATCTTTCGGAATGCTTTTTACTACTAGCGTGGCTCTTGATCCAATCTCCGTTTTTATGTCACATTTGAAAGTAAAAATGATCGATTAAAAAAGTTTGCAGTTCATGTCGGCTAATCTGTCACTTTTCACTTCCACTTCTTCCTCTTATTTGCCGTCGACGTCAATCGCTCACGATCAGGTGGGATATGGCACCGTTCCACCGTATTCAATTTCTACCTCTTCGGACATGCGATTCAATACGCCATGTAGTCGCCCTACCCAAAGGCACTCATATTCTCACAATCTCGACCCAACTGATCATACCCAACAATCTACATATGATGAAGGTAATGACTTATGTCGGAGATGTTCAGAAGCTGGCGCCAACTCTTTTCTACTATCCACAAATAGAGGTTGTTTATAAGTGGAAATTATGAAAATGTCTCAAGTTTTACAAAATTTTGATAAGTGCTAAAGATAGGTTTGTAAACTTCTATGAACATACTAACTCATATTAGTGCTTCTCAGAAATTTGTGTGGGAAAATAATTTTGAGAACTAGAAAAAGAAGCCATAGAAACCCGGAAATGTTGTATCACCAAAAATCCTTTCTAGCGGATTTTTAATATATGCTATTTTCCCATGTTCTGTGATCCCGAAAAATGTGACAAGAAAAGTAATTAAAAGTTTTAAGGCGATACAGAACCGTTAAATAGTGTGTTAACTGTATCAAACTCTCTTCGGAACGAGTCTCTTTCGGTAGATCAACATGAAAATCCGGCACTTCTGGAATTCCGTTCTCCCTCACAGAATACATTGAATCGGAGTCTCTCCAGCCCAGAGCTGTTGATTGTGCCCTGTCCGAGTTCTTATGGGTATCCGTCATGTTCCACTACTCCATCGCCTATGCCAAATGGGGACTGTTGTCCATCCACTCTCCCGCTCTTGGTGTGCCCACCGACTCCCAATGAATGCCTAAGCAGCAAAAGATCATCAAACAGGAATCTGCTATTTTCCTCGTCCGAAAGCCTCTGCTGCCCGTCATCAGCTTCGTCCGCTGCAGCGCTGACTAACACACGAGGAGCACAATATAACAGCCGAACGACGCAACAGCACAGGCTACAGCGCCCACAGGTCTAATCTTTTCTCTATGCTGGAAATATCATAACATAATATTCAACTATATGGAAGCGCTGTCCCTTTGTTGTGTTTCGGAAATGTCTTAAAACCACTAAGCGGATTGTTCGGGAAATACCCCTGTGAAAATCGAGCAACGAGCAAGGATCATCGTGTGACCGATAGTATAGTCCTAAATAGTTCCCTATTAAATTACATTGCTTAACTGTTAACTCTGGGCAAAAAATTTGTTTTAGGATAAAAGGTCATGGGATTCGGTCGGTAACTTTAGATGGCCATACCTTAATTTCAGCGTAACAAACGTAAGCTATTATTTATCGAAAAGGACTTTTCGTTCAAAATTTTGTGGTAAAAGAGACCACATTGGTTAAATTGATTATCACATTTGTTTGAACATATAACTTTGCTATTGCATAATTCATTTTTCGAGAATATATTAGATCGTGGGAAATCAAAAAGCACAAAGAGATTGCGCGCCATTAGACTGGGCCAAAGATAGGGACAGCCTGGCCGTACCCAGTCGTAGGCGTGGTGATCAATGCGGGTCGGTCCTGCCTAATGGGTTTTTGTGTCTCTTGTAGGGAAGCTCTTTTGGGACAGACGGACGTATAGGGATGGTAATTGCTTTTCATCCTGGCCAAAGGCTTTCTTCGGACCGTTGTTGTATTTTATTTGCATTTTTGGTTGAGAGAACAGATTATTTTTCAGGTTCAACTCAATGGCTCACTATTAAGTATTGGGAATGCCCAACTTCTAGAAAGTGCAAATAAGTAAGCTTAGATATCGAGAAGTATAACAATTTTAATTTATTATCTCTTAACATTTAGGCTAGGCCAAATGATGGAACACTATGCTCATCAGCGAAGGCCCAGTGTCGGTTCTGCTCATTCCGAATCCACTCGAGCGCGCAATTTGGTGTTACTGCAAAACGTCGGCAAGACATTGCAACGCACACATAGCCACCTGAAGAGAACACGATTACTGCACTGTTTCTACTTATTCGCTTTGCCAGTTTACACACTTTTCGGTGCATTAATATTCCAAGCTCTAGATGGCTCTCATGATGACTATATGATGAAACTCTATCAGATCAGGTTTGAATATACAGCTATTTATGTAGCAAACGATAAAGTGATAAAAATTCGTGTTTATCGTGATTGGTGCTGAGACATAAGTGGGATTTGACGCAGTATTTTGAATCAAATAATCAGCTGTAGTAGTTCAAAGTCTCAATTTTTTAAAGCAAGATTAAAAACATTCCACAAATATTTCCTACAAAGGTTGTGTTTAATAGTTTGTGATGGATCTCTTACAATTTTTGAATTCATACAAAAGGTAAGAAACATTTTTAATTTTGCGATACAGTTTCGCACGAGTACAAAAATGTAGTTTTCACTGTTATCTTCTTCTTTAGAGACAGAAAGGAATCGCGGAATGAGAAAACACCCCAGAACTAGAAAATAGACAATTACTATGAAAAAATTCATTAAACCTTGTATAAGCGAAAGTTTTTGTTTTTATATTTATTCTTTAAAGCGTTACATTTTAATGTTAATTAGTGCAAAAATAATCTCGTTTACCTAGTATAACGAAGAGATAATTTGAGTGTTTTGTAATTCAGATGCCAAGAAGAACGAGAAAGGCGCTTGGAGTCAATTCGCCAATCATGCATGCAGAACACAACATATTGTTTTGATTTGATGAGCGAATTCCTCGCCGAAGTCGAGACCTGTTACCGGAGGTGGCACGAAACCAATAAAACGATGACACACCCAATGTCTGACTTCACGAATGCTGTAATTTATGCTTTCAGGTATACAGTATAGCACAATTTACGTATAACCTAACATGAGCACATTTAGTGTATATACTACAATCGGGTACGGAACTATCTCTGCCAGCACAGTAAATTTATCTTACGATTGTGCATGAAATTGCAATAAAAAGCTCGTTTAGGTTTCTGCCAGGATTGCAACCGTCATGTATGGAGCTTTTGGAATTCCTCTATTTTTCGCTTTCATTAAAGAGGAAGGAAACCAATGTCGTATTCTATTCATTTGGCTCTACAGTTGGGTGAAGGAATGGCTAAGGAAGCATACATGTCGCGCAAATAGTAAGCATTTAGCCTTATTTAGCAAATATCACACTGAGCGTTATGAAGACATCTACCCAAGATAATTTGATCAAACGGCATTATAAGCTTAAATAATTAATATCCATTCCCATTAACAGATAATTAATCCTTACATGGAAACAAGGTTCGGATATGCAAATTATGATGTATCGTATATGACAATTCGATTTGCTAATGAAAGTGGTATTACTTTACACGCAAGTCCGAAAATTTATTTATTTTATCTTCCTAAAAAGTTCTCAGTTCTTGATGCTTTAATGTTAGCCAAAATTGGCACAATCTAGTATTTGCGCAAAAATCTGGCAAATACCAGATTTATCTGTATTTTGAACCAGCTCGGACTGGATGGCTTATGTCACAGTATTACCAGGTTGTTACTCATATCTTGTCGGCTGAAGATTTAAACTACATCTAAAATACATACTCCAAACTCACTTGGCAATCACATTAATTTAAATCTCAGGCCAACAAGTATAGGTAACAATCTAATACTTATGTCAGTAGTTTAATAACAAGTGATTGAATATTTTTGTTTTGTGTTGTAGAATCCCAACAAGCTGCTTTACTCGCCAAACTACCAAAGAAGGATGATCTTACCATGCCGTTAAATAATGGCGAGGGCAAATTTACTGATAAAGAAAATATGACGATTACAATAGAAAAGGAGCTTGCTCGCCACACTTTCATCCGCAAGACTACCAACAATGGATTAAGTTCGAACAGTGAGTTTCATTAAAATTTTATTGAAAATCCATTTCAACTATTACATTTTAGACGGCACAACTGTGAGGACAAAGAGCAGCCATCAGAAAAGTACAAATGAACAACGGCGCGTTTTCCTTTGCGGAGTGTTAATATTCATCGTTTATTTATTCTCAGTCAGTTGGCTGTTTGCGATGATGGTCGACGATTGGGACTATTTCACCGGTGTGACTTATTAGCATATTGTCTTTTGCTCACTTATTTATTTTAGCATTCTACTTCTTGTTCAATTCTGTGGCGCTCATAGGTAAAATTTTTTTAATCATAATTAAAATTCTAACATAAAATTATTCAACTAATAAGTAAACAAATAAGAAGCAAGGAAAAGTTCGCCAAAAGTCGGAAATATAAAAGAGGGTAGAGCTATAAAGCTAAGGGTAGAGCTATAAAGCTAACTACCATAAACTCTCTTCTTAAAGACCCTGTTTCGCATTAAAAAATGAATTGTCGTTTTCACTTTTCTTTGACGTTCTCAAGAATTTTATAGTACAAGGAATATCTGTCAGTATAAAATTTTTCCAGAAAATAGCAAAAAATTGAAACCGACGATTCATCTTTTGATGAGCTACCGGGGACCTTAAATTAAAGTTTATGGTTGCATCGGTATAATGTGCTAGTCAAAGATTATTTTAGGATTTGGAGATGTATTCCCATCACATGCTCGGATAATTTTGGTCAACATGGTTTGTTTTGAGTTTGTAATCTTGACCTTTAAATTTTTTACCTTTAGTTCTTTATCGTGATGGGTGTGGTGCTTTTCTCCATGTGCTATTTCATTCTGCAAGAGGAAATTCGGGTAAAAGCCTTTGCTGCATCACGTAAAGCTAGAATGAGTATCAGGTAAATATTTACGTGCGCAGACTATATTTAGACAATATATAAAAATAATTGATTATTATAAAATAATTATAATAATGATTATATCCTTTTTTTGGAAATTTTTTATTCGCTTCACTTATTTATCGTAATGATAACGAAGTATTATAGTACTAGCTGCGGGGCGGCTCCGCCGCCGCAGCTAGCTTAAAGATTATAATATTAGACATCATGTTCTTATTCATTTTTCTTCGCCATAAAATGGTTAGTTTCATCAGAACATGGTTAGTTTCAACCAAAACCAAGGCATGCTTACATTACCATGTTTACATTCACATGCTTAAAAAAGGAAGCTTACCATAGCAAAAGCTTGCGAGTTCGGTGTTTGCATGCTTACATTATCGTGCTTACAAAATCAAGCTTACCATAGCAAAAGCTTGCGAGTTCGGTGTTTGCATGCTTACATTCACATGCTTACAAAATCAAGCTTACCATAGCAAAAGCTTGCGAGTTCGGTGTTTGCATGCTTACATTCACATGCTTACAAAATCAAGCTTACCATAGCAAAAGCTTGCGAGTTCGGTGTTTGCATGCTTACAAAATCAAGCTTACCATAGCAAAAGCTTGCGAGTTCGGTGTTTGCATGCTTACATTCACATGCTTACAAAATCAAGCTTACCATAGCAAAAGCTTGCGAGTTCGGTGTTTGCATGCTTACATTCACATGCTTACAAAATCAAGCTTACCATAGCAAAAGCTTGCGAGTACGGCGTTTGCATGCTTACATTATCGTGCATACAAAATCAAGCTTACCATAGCAAAAGCTTGCGAGTTCGGTGTTTGCATGCTTACATTCACATGCTTACAAAATCAAGCTTACCATAGCAAAAGCTTGCGAGTACGGCGTTTGCATGCTTACATTATCGTGCATACAAAATCAAGCTTACCATAGCAAAAGCTTGCGAGTTCGGCGTTTGCATGCTTACATTATCGTGCTTACAAAATCAAGCTTACCATAGCAAAAGCTTGCGAGTTCGGTGTTTGCATGCTTACATTCACATGCTTACAAAATCAAGCTTACCATAGCAAAAGCTTGCGAGTTCGGTGTTTGCATGCTTACATTATCGTGCTTACAAAATCAAGCTTACCATAGCAAAAGCTTGCGAGTTCGGTGTTTGCATGCTTACATTCACATGCTTACAAAATCAAGCTTACCATAGCAAAAGCTTGCGAGTTCGGTGTTTGCATGCTTACATTATCGTGCTTACAAAATCAAGCTTACCATAGCAAAAGCTTGCGAGTTCGGTGTTTGCATGCTTACATTATCGTGCTTACAAAATCAAGCTTGCCATAGCAAAAGCTTGCGAGTTCGGCGTTTGCATGCTTACATTCACATGCTTAAAAAGGAAGCTTACCATAGCAAAAGCTTGCGAGTACGGCGTTTGCATGCTTACATTCACATGCTTACAAAATCAAGCTTACCATAGCAAAAGCTTGCGAGTTCGGTGTTTGCATGCTTACATTATCGTGCTTACAAAATCAAGCTTACCATAGCAAAAGCTTGCGAGTTCGGTGTTTGCATGCTTACATTATCGTGCTTACAAAATCAAGCTTACCATAGCAAAAGCTTGCGAGTTCGGCGTTTGCATGCTTACATTCACATGCTTAAAAAGGAAGCTTACCATAGCAAAAGCTTGCGAGTACGGCGTGTGCATGCTTACATTCACATGCTTACAAAATCAAGCTTACCATAGCAAAAGCTTGCGAGTTCGGTGTTTGCATGCTTACATTATCGTGCTTACAAAATCAAGCTTACCATAGCAAAAGCTTGCGAGTTCGGTGTTTGCATGCTTACATTATCGTGTTTACAAAATCAAGCTTACCATAGCAAAAGCTTGCGAGTTCGGTGTTTGCATGCTTACATTATCGTGCTTACAAAATCAAGCTTGCCATAGCAAAAGCTTGCGAGTTCGGCGTTTGCATGCTTACATTATCGTGCTTACAAAATCAAGCTTACCATAGCAAAAGCTTGCGAGTACGGCGTTTGCATGCTTACATTATCGTGTTTACAAAATCAAGCTTACCATAGCAAAAGCTTGCGAGTTCGGTGTTTGCATGCTTACATTATCGTGCTTACAAAATCAATCTTGCCATAGCAAAAGCTTGCGAGTTCGGTGTTTGCATGCTTACATTCACATGCTTACAAAATCAAGCTTACCATAGCAAAAGCTTGCGAGTTCGGTGTTTGCATACTTACATTCATATGCTTAAAAAAGGAAGCTTACCATAGCAAAAGCTTGCGAGTTCGGCGTTTGCATGCTTACATTCACATGCTTACAAAATCAAGCTTACCATAGCAAAAGCTTGCGAGTTCGGTGTTTGCATGCTTACATTCACATGCTTACAAAATCAAGCTTACCATAGCAAAAGCTTGCGAGTTCGGTGTTTGCATGCTTACATTATCGTGCTTACAAAATCAAGCTTACCATAGCAAAAGCTTGCGAGTTCGGTGTTTGCATGCTTACATTATCGTGCTTACAAAATCAAGCTTACCATAGCAAAAGCTTGCGAGTTCGGTGTTTGCATGCTTACATTATCGTGCTTACAAAATCAAGCTTACCATAGCAAAAGCTTGCGAGTTCGGTGTTTGCATGCTTACATTCACATGCTTACAAAATCAAGCTTACCATAGCAAAAGCTTGCGAGTTCGGTGTTTGCATGCTTACATTCACATGCTTACAAAATCAAGCTTACCATAGCCAAAAGCTTGCGAGTTCGGTGTTTGCATACTTACATTCATATGCTTAAAAAAGGAAGCTTACCATAGCAAAAGCTTGCGAGTTCGGTGTTTGCATGCTTACATTATCGTGTTTACAAAATCAAGCTTACCATAGCAAAAGCTTGCGAGTTCGGTGTTTGCATGCTTACATTATCGTGCTTACAAAATCAAGCTTGCCATAGCAAAAGCTTGCGAGTTCGGCGTTTGCATGCTTACATTATCGTGCTTACAAAATCAAGCTTACCATAGCAAAAGCTTGCGAGTACGGCGTTTGCATGCTTACATTATCGTGTTTACAAAATCAAGCTTACCATAGCAAAAGCTTGCGAGTTCGGTGTTTGCATGCTTACATTATCGTGCTTACAAAATCAAGCTTGCCATAGCAAAAGCTTGCGAGTTCGGTGTTTGCATGCTTACATTCACATGCTTACAAAATCAAGCTTACCATAGCAAAAGCTTGCGAGTTCGGTGTTTGCATACTTACATTCATATGCTTAAAAAAGGAAGCTTACCATAGCAAAAGCTTGCGAGTTCGGCGTTTGCATGCTTACATTCACATGCTTACAAAATCAAGCTTACCATAGCAAAAGCTTGCGAGTTCGGTGTTTGCATGCTTACATTCACATGCTTACAAAATCAAGCTTACCATAGCAAAAGCTTGCGAGTTCGGTGTTTGCATGCTTACATTATCGTGCTTACAAAATCAAGCTTACCATAGCAAAAGCTTGCGAGTTCGGTGTTTGCATGCTTACATTATCGTGCTTACAAAATCAAGCTTACCATAGCAAAAGCTTGCGAGTTCGGTGTTTGCATGCTTACATTATCGTGCTTACAAAATCAAGCTTACCATAGCAAAAGCTTGCGAGTTCGGTGTTTGCATGCTTACATTCACATGCTTACAAAATCAAGCTTACCATAGCAAAAGCTTGCGAGTTCGGTGTTTGCATGCTTACATTCACATGCTTACAAAATCAAGCTTACCATAGCAAAAGCTTGCGAGTTCGGTGTTTGCATGCTTACATTATCGTGCTTACAAAATCAAGCTTACCATAGCAAAAGCTTGCGAGTTCGGTGTTTGCATGCTTACATTATCGTGCTTACAAAATCAAGCTTACCATAGCAAAAGCTTGCGAGTTCGGTGTTTGCATGCTTACATTATCGTGTTTACAAAATCAAGCTTACCATAGCAAAAGCTTGCGAGTTCGGTGTTTGCATGCTTACATTATCGTGCTTACAAAATCAAGCTTGCCATAGCAAAAGCTTGCGAGTTCGGCGTTTGCATGCTTACATTCACATGCTTAAAAAGGAAGCTTACCATAGCAAAAGCTTGCGAGTACGGCGTTTGCATGCTTACATTCACATGCTTACAGAAGGAAGCTTACCATAGCAAAAGCTTGCGAGTTCGGCGTTTGCATGCTTACATTCACATGCTTACAAAATCAAGCTTACCATAGCAAAAGCTTGCGAGTTCGGCGTTTGCATGCTTACATTCACATGCTTACAAAATCAAGCTTACCATAGCAAAAGCTTGCGAGTTCGGCGTTTGCATGCTTACATTATCATGCTTACTTTATCATCTTTACTTTATCACGCTTACATTCGCATACTTACATTCACATGCTAACAGAATGATGACTTCTGATTCGGAATCAAAAAATGGCGGATTTTTAAAAAGGTCCGTTTTAAAAAATGTAAAAAGCAAAGATTTCCACCATAGCCTTAAAAATTTCATGAGAAAAGAATTGGAATTTTTCCACCTTCAAAAACCCTTGAAAGTCGAAAAATGCATTTTGGCGCGAATTCAAATTTTGAATTCCAAATCTGACTTCGGATTCGGATTCAGCATGTTCGAAAACCCCTGTTTACCAATTTTCAGCTTCTCTGATGCATTGGAACGAAAAATCACTTTTTTTGGCCAAAAAGTGGCTTTTTTACATAAAAAATTTAAAAAATGGCCATTTTCAGAAATGTAAAAACCAAAGATGTCTGCCATAGCCTTAAAAATTTTATAAAAATAGAATTGGAATTTTTCCACCTTCAAAAACCCTTGAAAGTCGAAAAATGCAGTTTGGCGCGAATTCAAATTTTGAATTCCAAATCTGACTTCGGATTCGGATTCAGCATGTTCGAAAACCCCTGTTTACCAATTTTCAGCTTCTCTGATGCATTGGAACGAAAAATCACTTTTTTTGGCCAAAAAGTGGCTTTTTTACATAAAAAATTTAAAAAATGGCCATTTTCAAAAATGTAAAAACCAAAGATGTCTACCATAGGCTTAAAAATTTTATAAAAATAGAATTGGAATTTTTCCACCTTTAAAAAGCCTTGAAAATCGAAAAATGCATTTTGGCGCGAATTCAAATATTCAAAAAAATAAAATCGCATTTTTTGCATCACCAGAATTTCATGAGGATCATTTTAAAAAAAAGATCATGAAAAACTACCCATTGGATCATGAGTTATGAACCTGAACGACCGACATAAGCCAAATACTTAAAAGAAGGGATTCTTTTGACCATTTTACCTGCCCCATATTTTCTTCGGAAATTGTCGTTTATGCTAACATATTTTGGGTTGATCCTTAAGGTTAGGATATACAGTCAGGCCTCGATAATGGGAGCCAATCAGGGTCGGCCAATTTCTTAAAGACCAAAAAGTTCAATTTTTAATTGGCAACAAATTTTGTTGGAGCCAGTGTGTTTTTGGCTAACATATTTTGCCTTAGGTTTAAACTTATATAACTTTTCAATATTTTGACTAGAATTTCAATTAATAAAAAAGTGGTAAGAGTATCGTAAATATTGTAAGTCGAGCCTAAAAATGTGAAATTTTGTGGCGCCAAACTCCGAAATTTTTCAAAATTCTCATTGGGAGGAAAATTTCGCTTTTGTTCCGCCAAAATCCGTTCCAATTGTCGAGGTAAAACTACACTTACACAAATGTAAAGCATGATTATATTACTCATGAAAGTATATGCTAAGTATTATATACGTTATATTTCAGCAAGTACTCTCATTCATTGATGCTTCACACAAAAAATCCGTGGTCACGAAGAAACTCACCGGCTTTCGATCGTTCGCCTTTTTCTGATGGAAGTGGCAGTGGCGCTAGCGTGTCAGCTTTCGACAGGCTCAGGAAACGCCGCCAAAGTGCACCAGCTATTACGCCTGGAATTGCACTTAACGGAGCCGGGTCAAGAAAAACATCGAAAGTTGAGGGCGTATTTTCTTCATAAATCAAACTTCGCAATCCTGGCAATCACAATTGTTTTATCCATAAAACAATGTTATAAAACAAGCGTCCAAACTAAGAATTATTATCTCTCATTCATAACTTTTTAATTTTAATTAGAAAATACTTATAAGTCATGTGCAATCAGCATTAAGTTATTAAAATTATAGTCAGTTGTTACAAATCTAACTTTCACTTTGTCATCCCATTTATTTAGTTCATAAAATGCCATTAAAAAAATCTCGTATGGTGTCAGATTAGTTCATAACTTGGTGAAAAATTGAGTTTTAGATCACTAATTTTCAATGAACAAGTGATGTGCCTTAATGTACAATCCCAATTACTTTGTATTTGTTATTTATTTTTACCATATTGTTTTGCCTTTGAATACGGTCTCGACAATCATTCCATTATGTAATTTTTATTGTGAACCATTGAATATGTATTATTCAAAACGTTGTGTATTTGCACCGATAAATGTGAACGATAAATAAATCTGATGATCTTATTATTGACTTTATAAAACCTGCAAGAATATTTGATTTGCACTCGAGCCCATCCCAAGAATGTGATGGGAACATTGCGCTTATAAGTTTCCCCTCCATTCTACAGTCCATATCTTAATGATTTGTCTAATAAGTAGGAATCAATTGGCCATTCATTAACAGTCAATTACCAATAATAACGTAAGTATTCATTATTTTTTAGTTGATTGATCATTAAACAGCTATAAAGAAATGGATAACGAAAGGTGTGTTTAGGGTTTTATTTTGATTATTCATATAAAAACAATGTCTAACTTTTTATAACTTGTGCCTTTAAGCCATAGGTATTGTTTTTAGCCATAATTAAGTGAAATTTAATTTTCGCCGTACTAAAGCCCGGGCTACAATAGCGAAATTTCTGATGAAACAAGGTGATGAAATCGCCTTTTTTGGGCCACTTTTCACTATGTTGGCCATAAATCTGATGTTTCAACTGATGATCAACTTTTTCTCTAATTTATAATGGCACAATCAGATTTTTGAATTCGCGCCAAAAAGTACCCGTTTTATCCCGATTTCATCAGAATCTGATGAAATTCTGATTAAAATCGGAATAAAACGGGTACTTTTTGGCGCGAATTCAAAAATCTGATTGTGCCATTATAAATTAGAGAAAAAGTTAATCATCAGTTGAAACATCAGATTTATGGCCAACATAGTGAAAAGTGGCCCAAAAAAGGCAATTTCATCACCTTGTTTCATCAGAAATTTCGCTATTGTAGCCCGGGCTTAAATTAGAAAAATATTGAAGAATGTTATCATTGAGATTTTTTCATCGCCCTGTTATAGAAAAAACGTATTTCATTTTTGGGTGAAGAGAGACGGATTTAGAATGATTTATAGTGTGAATGCGTTTTGTGCATATTTTACCCTTTGGGTGGACATATCCACCTTATCATTATGATTAGAATTAAACGTTTCGACTATATTAAATTTTTGTTTCTATATGTAAATTTGATAATATATGAAGAACCAATGGTTGCATTTAGAAATCGCCAGGATGACGTCGAGGAAGACGAGGCCGACGTAATGTTTTACACTTTTGAGCTTATAAAATATTTTGAAGGCAAACTACTTCTAGAGTATTCGCATGAATGGGCGTAATAACATGTTGTAGGGCACAACGGCGCCGGAGCGGACATAATGTGTCCGAAAAATCTGAAATGCCCGGGAAATACGACCTACCCCATAAATCGACCCCTGGGAGTTCAAATCCGGGCTCAGATTTTGCCTGGTTCCGCCACGAAAGTTACGGTGAAAATAATTGCAGATTCGGACTCAGCGCATCAAAAAACGCCTAAAAACACATTTTGCTGACATTCCGAAAAAATTTCATTTTTTGGCCATTTTTGACCATAGGGATTTTGAAAAAAATCGATTTTTTGAAAATGTGGAAAAGTTTTCTGCAATGAGTGTTTTTAGGGGTAATTCGATGTGCTGATTCCGAATTTGCAGTTATTTTTCTCGTAACGCGTCAAAAACAGCCATTTTCGGACGATCTGTTGGGGGTTTTTCGTCTCAAGTTCGAACCCCAGGTCCGTCAATCATTTTTTTCTCGCGAAAATACCGAACTTTGTTAAAAATAACCACATATTTTTGTTTACCGGACCACAAGTGATTAAAAATTTGGAACTGTAAAATTAAATACCACCAATACTAATTTTCTTGCACCATTTTTGATAATTATCGCCCAAAAACGTCAAAAAACGCAATTTTCCCAACTTTCGTGGCGGGACCATCCACGATCTGAGGTCAAATTCGGATTCTCCGTATCGAGAAACAGTATACTCCCAAAAAATCCCAGTCCATTTCCAATGTAATAATTCGCTTTTTCTCCAAAACACACAAAAAAGGCCTTTTTTGGGCAAAAAAATCTTAAAATTTTCATATTCACAAAAAATTTCTCAGAGTTCTTGATTTTTTATGAAAAAGTAAAAATTCAGGTCCTGCTCTACCTACTGTACAAGTGAAATGAAAATCGGTCTATTTTTCAGCGAGATATGGCTCGTCAAAGTATGTCAACTTTATAACCCTGTATCTCGCAAAAAAATAGACCGATTTTAATTTTAACTACAAAGTATGATAGAGCAACACCTGAAGTTGCGATTTGGCAAAAAAAATGAGCATCCTGAGAAATTTGATTTTTGCCTGTATTTCGGTCCGGACATTTTATGTCCGCCTTTATAAGGGAGCGGCGCCGTTGTGAGGGCTATCTGGTAATTATCTATCTAATAATTTTATTTTCCAACTCCAATTCCAACTAGAGCCAGTTTCTCGTAGAAAAATCATTATAAAGGTGAAAAGCATTTAAGATTCTAACAAGGATAAATAGATTATTCATCCAAATTTTGAAGACGAGTAATTTTCATGAAGAAAAATAGTTCTAATAATTCGAAGGCGCTTCTATGGAAGTGATGCCCCAAAAAATCAATAGGGTCCCCTATTGATTTTTTCGTAAATTTTTTCATGAATATTACAAACTTTGATGGGATTTATGTATTTACTACTGTGTTTTGAATAAAATGTTTACAAAAAATAAAATTTGTACAAAAAACTCAACAGGGGACCCTATTGATTTTTGGGGGCATCACTTCCATAGAAGCGCCAATTCTAATAATTACTTCAGTTATAAAATTATTTTATACACAAAAATATTCAATATCAATGACAGAAAGCTCGGCAAGCTGAGAGAGAGCGTAAGAAGGCCGAAGTGCGCAAACGATTGGAAGAAGCTGGTCGAATGAAAAAAGCCAAGAAAGGGTTTTTGACGCCTGAAAGAAAAAAGAAATTAAGGGTGAGTTAATACGCGTAAACCCCACACGCTGTGGCACCCACATACCCTCTAGTCATCATCATAATACGAATCTAGAAGCTACTAATGTTGAAAGCAGCGGAGGATTTGAAAATGCAGCAACAGCTCAGAGCTGAGGAAAGACACCGTGTTCTGCATGACAGGATTCTCCCAATGCCGGTCAATTTTGAGCAAATGACAGATCCAGGTTCGGAATTTCATGATACACATTGCTGGGCCATAATGAGTTAGCTTCATCGGTATAGATGAGCTGGAAGATCTCGCCAACGAATTTCGAGAGCGGATAATCTTTTTGGAAACAGAAGTGTACGACTTGAGCTATACAGTACGGCAAAAGGACTTCGTTATCAACGAGTTGACTATAGCAGTGAACAATTTACGTGGTAAATTGTGAGTAGACATTTTGCTTAGAGCAATAATAAACATAATGGATTTTTGGAAATTAATTCGCTAGTTTTAACTAAATTAATATAATTTTAAATCGCATTGAATAGAATGACTCGATTGTATTTTTGATAATACTGTTTAGCGTAAAACCGACTTTGAAGCGAACGAACAAAACGGAAACGCAGTGGGTTCAAACTCGCGCTTAATTTATACTCATGTAATCGTTCAGGTTTGACAAGATTAAGAAACAGAATGCGGCAAAAGTTGACTTTCGCGCAAAACTGAAGACAGTCGATCTGCACAAATTCTCTTTTCAATAACACGAATAAATCAATAAATTACATTATCTGACTTTTAGGATATTGTAATAATGTCCAATAACATTGTAATATGACACACTAGGTAAAAGGATTATCGCGCTTATAAAATATTTCGAAGACAAATTATTTCTATTCGCATGAATGTGCGTAATAATATGTTGTAGGATATCCGGGAATAATTTTATTTTCCAGCTTTAACTAGTTTCTCATAGAACAATCATAATAAGGTGAAAAGCATTTAAGTTTCTAACAAAGTAATATGATCACAGAATAACCATCCAAATTTTGAAGACGAGTAATTTTCATGAAGAAAAATAGTTTTAGTAATTACTTAAGTTAAAAAATTATTTTATACACAAACATATTCAATAATTCGATAATTACAAAGTCTAGCTAAATTTGACACATATTTAAGAATAAAAGCAATAATGTGATCTTCTGTTCGTGTGAGTCCGCTTGAAGTTGAACGATTGCACAAGGCAAATTATCAGAAAAATGTTCTACCCCAGTTTTCCGAGATTTATCTGAAGCCTTGTCCCCTACCCATTGAGTTACAAGCCGTAAACTCGGACTTTCATCTGGGTTCCGGATTTCGGCTCCAGGCGATTTACGACCACCGAAATTTCATCACTATACCCTCTGTTTTTACTCCCTTTCTATGCCCACTTATCGGGGGTTTTTCCTCTCCGAGTCGATCCGGGCGTTTCAGAGCACGTCCAGTGTGATATGTCAATCGACAGGTCTTGGTATGAGAGGTGTGGGTCATCACAAATTTTTGAGATTTGACCATACGCGTCAAAATCATGTGCACTAATGGCACGCAACCGTTTTGGGAAAAGGTTGAAATGATATGCGGATCTGTGTTTGTAGGAAACATTTTGTCATAATATCAAGTTTTTTGAGACAGATGTCGCACATCTCAAATGTTGAAACGTTAAAGTCGTTCTAAAATTTTCACTTCAAGCGGGGAAATGTCTCCAGATAAACCATGAAACTTGCATTACAGATAGTATTATGAATAGAAGAATTAAAGTTTTTAGTTAGTGACAGAAGTTGAATATGAATTTATCTGAGACAATTGAGATTTATTTTAGGTGTGAAGCTGCTTTGTAGCTATTCTGTTGTACTTTCTACACTGAATCTATGCTAGTTTGGAAGCTATGTAAAATCTTTGGAGCACATTATACATAACTAACTCCAATAGTTTATTCTAAGAACTGATTCAATTTGCTTTTGATTGCGAAATTTGTTTAACCGAAATTGGGACATTATTCTATAGCTGATTTGCCTTGCAGTACAAAAAAGAAAGGAAGTGGAAGTGCGAGCGAAGAATTGAAGCTAATCCCATTTTGCACACAACTTACAAAAACAGTGATTGGCAAGGAAATACAAAATGATGAAAATGGTCGGGCTTGAAGGAGTGAAAAGAAATCACCGGCAAATCAGTCATTGCTTGGCGGAAAATATTTTAAGATATATCACATTGAGCTACATGTCTAGCTTGTTGCATGTAACCATTGCACAAAATATCTACCGAATATACTTGCCTATATTACATTTCCAATATTAAGAAACCACGTATCCCAATAGGTTACCTTAAGCGTTACTGTTACTTTAAGTACCTAAAAGTTTTATTTTGTATTATTTCTATTTTATTCCCTATGCAACCGCGAGATACAATTACCATTTAATTTTGATTCTGTTCAAAAATAAGAGCTAGGAGACATTTAATGAAAACTTGGAAAATGAAAACTTCCAAGAAAATGAGAATTCACCTTTCTCTAGGTGTTCCATTTTCGCCATATAGGATACATCTGTTACTTTGTGCACACATTTGTTTATTATCTGCATATATATCAAAAATATTTATATTTATGCAAAACATTTATAAATTTCACTAACGAAGCCTGAGTAACTGCAACGTAAAGATAGTTTAAGAACTATAAATAATTTAATGATATAGTTTGTTTCAAAAATCAAGCTAATCTTGTGTGTTTCACTATTTAAAGCAGCCATATTACTTCATTTTCTAGCAAAAACTTCACCCTTACTTTTTCGGAATAATGAATGAAGGTTGTAATTAACTAGAAGTTTAATTACCATATAAATTTGTATATAGTTGGCCAGGATCAAAAATTTTTTAAATCGAGACTGGTATTAAATAGATACGTTATAAAATAAATGGCATTTATAAGTAACGTATTCTTTGCTGCTTTCATCAGAACGCAACGTTATACATGTGAATGTACAGTCGAGTCTCTATTTAACGCGGGTCAGAGGACCAGGCAAAATCCGCGTTAAATCGAGACTCTAACACAAAAAATTTGTACATCCGCGTTATATAGAGACTCTTTTATTTTTGACAATAAAAATAAACAGTGACGCGTTAAACAGAGAAATAATTCCTTATGATTTCTTTGGCGTCCAACCGGGACCGGACAAAACCCGCGTTAAATAGAGACTCGACTGTAATAAATTTCAGACAGATTCCAAATGGAAAGCGAAAGTGGTAAAGAGTTAAGCGAGCAAGAACTTGTTGGTCCTAGCGGAAAGCAAATCGAGGCTCCCGACACAGCAATTCATGACGATTCGGGCCATGAAAGCAACATGAGCACACCAGATGCTCCCTCCACGCCACATGAGGGCGAACGCTCTATCACTCCAGGTATATTTAACGAATACTTGAGGGTTTATTCTAGTGAATTTATTCGTGTAAAATGGAGAAATTCTTTTTAATTTTTAAGTTTCCCTCCACACCAAAATAATCCATTTTCGTTTTTTCCAACGCCCATACATAATTTTGAATCGGCGGATTGCGTTTCAAAAATTCTAGCGCTCTGTGTAATAAATATTTATACTCTTAGGAGACAAGTTATTTTTTGGTTAGAAATGGTTAAGATTTTTGTGTCGTATTCTTATTAAAAGGTAAAACAGAACTAAAGAAACGGTTATCATTATGTCTCATATAATTTAATTGTAAAAAACATTGGCTTTAAATGTGTTTCACTTAACTTACCAGTTTATTGTTATTCAGGGTGACATCTTGTATCTCGTGGTTGAGACAATGGAAGAACGTCGATTCCACATCACTTGCTGTTCTCGAGGCTTCTATGTGAATTCCACCACGGACGCAGCATTCAACCCGGAACCTTCTACTGCTTATCATCGCGGAGGTGTTTTCCACAGCCTCTTCGACTTACTATCAGAGCTTAGCCCACAATTTCGACAGGTTTTCCCGCAACTGTTGAAAGCGCGAGCGGAAAAGCACGTCTACGAGCGACTCCCGGTAAGTTAGCGTGATGAAAGTCTGAGGTTTTATAAATACGTACGGTATTTCAGAAGCCATGTCAAACCTATTCTTGGATTGCGCCGTCACTTGAGTGAGTATTTATACATTCGTCTAATGTAATATTTGAGTGTGTTTACGTTTTTGGACGGACCCGTAATTCTTTAAGTATTTGTGGGAATTTATTGACAGTTTTTCGGGAGAGTACAAGGCTTGCCTGGCCGACTTTATCCCCCAAACAAGAAAGTTCCTAAAGGTGTGCGTATGCGGGCACCCGGATCTCGCGATCCAGCCGTTAGCCAGAGGCGAGTGATAGCTCAATCGATAGGTCTCGAAAAGTTAGGATGGGGAAACCAAAAATTTTCGAAATTTGAATATTTGAATTGGCGCCAAAACGCAAAAACGTGTTTTTAAGGGTTTTGACCAAGGAAAGTGGCGTTTTTTATGTTCTATACGGCCGTAGGCCGAGTTTTTTAACGCAAAGCGTTAAAATTTATTAAGCTCAACGAATTCATTGACCCGACCGTTAACTAGCAGCTTTGCTGCTAGTTAATTTTTGTGTCAAAAGACTCTCTAGAAAGACCAAACTCAAGAATTAGTGGGAATTATGATTCATGGGAAATCCAAGGTTTTCCTTGATTAAAATAACGTTCAGCGCGATCCAACGGTAACCTCTTGAACCCGAGGCATATGTTCATTTTTAAAATGACTCATATAATCCAGAAGGAATAAAATCAGTACCATTTCAGCGGCTTCTCCCGCGCAAATGGTGTCGACTAACGGAATAATGTGATTTTAGATATATACAGACAGATACGCATATATTTGGTGGCACCACTGCGCTTGTATATCAAAACTAGCTCCGGGAGGGCGCCGCTTCGCGGCGCCCTCCGCTCGCTAGGCGGCGCCTTCGGCGCCGCAGCGTGAATCAGTATGCATAAAATCAGAAAACTAATGTGTTAGTATGCATAAGTCTGTATCAGGGTCAGTGGGGCAAACCCGCCCTTCGGGCGGGTTACGGCTCGCTCGACGTATCCTCGCTCGCCGCGAGCAACCTATAATATGATTTAGCCCCATATCAGTATGCATTTTTCTATACAGGGTTGAGGGGGCTCCGGGTTTTTGGGCGGCGGCCTTCGGCCGCCGCCCAAAAACCCGGGGCAAGCCGCGGCGGCTTCGCCGCGGCTTGCTGTCACGTGTGACAGGGGGTCACGTGACAGGGGGTCACGTGACAGGGGGTCACGTGACAGGGGGTCACGTGACAGGGGGTCACGTGACAGGGGGTCACGTGACAGGGGGTCACGTGACAGGGGGTCACGTGACAGGGGGTCACGTGACAGGGGGTCACGTGACAGGGGTCACGTGACAGGGGGTCACGTGACAGGGGTCACGTGACAGGGGGTCACGTGACAGGGGGTCACGTGACAGGGGGTCACGTGACAGGGGGTCACGTGACAGGGGGTCACGTGACAGGGGGTCACGTGACCCCAAGTCACCTTACATGACATGTCCCCATGTCACCTTACATGACATCACGTGATGTCATGTAACATTTGTGACATGATTCATAAATTACGAAATACTTGGGCGACCTACCTGCAACTTTTTGTGTAATCTAGTTAGCCCCAGGTAAGTCGATCGGCACAATCAGAACCCCCGCCCCAGATCTAAAAGGGGTGGCGACGCAGTTACCCACTTGATCCCTATTGTATTAGGGGTATTCATCAGTGAAAATACACATTACGGTGGATACGTTAATGACGGGTCACGCAAATAATGGACTCTTAATTTGTAAGCCACTTTTTATTTTGCAATTAGAAATGATTATTTTGACACTATATGGTAAAACTAAATATAGTGTCGGATATGAACCTTAATTAAAGCGCTTGCTATCTGTTATTGCGTCTGAAATCGTTACAAATCACCTAGAGCGAGTGTCAAATAATTGAAGAGAAAATTGGGATTAACCTGAACGTAAAAAATTAAGGCGGAAAACTTGAATGTATTGATATTTTTGGACATGTTTGCATTTTGGGGATGTACAAATGTTTTAAAGCGGTGATTTCACAATTAACTGTTTTCTTAGACGGGGAACCTGCATTGGTTTTTTAAGCAGAAGTACTGCGATCCGTTTTACTGTGGGATGAAATTTAACAACTTTATAAATTGTGAATTTTAGCCAAATCTCCCCCTATAAATTATCGGACTCAAATATCCTGATTCTGACGTTATTTTTTGAACAAGGAAATCTCTGTTCGTTGTTGAAATATTTTGAGATTCTTCAAAAGTTGGTCATGTTTTGATTTTTATTGCATAATTCCAAATAAAACGAAAGATATAATGGTATTAAAAATAATAAATTGATATAACTTGAGAGCTTCGAGCACTAATATGGGCATCACACCACATTATTGGTCCATGCTATGTTCAGGAATTAGTTTATTAGTTAATAATTCGGGCATTATAGCAAGTGAGGAACAAGACAAACTTTGGCACCTCCGTTTGGCTAACAATCAATGCATAATAATAATTCGCGCAGGAGAGTTCAAAAATGACGCTGAAGAACAAGAAGCGAAAAGGAAGTGAGATTTGTTTGTATATTCCATAGCTTTCCATGTTCTTTCAACAATCCTATTTCAGGGTATGCGCATCAAAAAATTCGGAAGCTGCTAGGGTGGCTTTAGAAGAAGTCATTCGTGAGGGAAGGGCTGTGTTTCCCCCGCTGCCTCGTGTAAGTTTAAAATTAGAATGTTTTTGTTAATTATATTGTAACATAGTAGTAATCTGAAGCTTAAAATTTTTTTTGCAATAATGTGTGATTTTACAGATGTTTATCATTATATACGTGGATAACGAAGCCTTAAAAGCAGTTCGACTTAAATGGGATAGGATTAAAACAGTAAGCTCGTTACATACATTTTTTAGGTGACCATATTGAAAGTAGAATTTTAAACTTGTGTTCTATAACTAAATATACATAGATGTTTTAAACTTATCATAATGTAATAATTATATACATCGTAGGGTACTTTTATGTATTTGTGTATCAAAAGACGCTAATTTATGCCGGTAGAATTTCAGGTACTTGTTTAGTTCCCCCCCCCCATCCGATGGGGGGGGGGGGAACTAAACAATTTATAAGGCGATTTTGTTTAGTTCCCCCCCCCCATCCTACACATTCACTTGAAAATTTCACTGTCTACATCAAACAAAGACATTGTTTATTTAAAACACATTCAATTGAAATTCATTTATCGCCGAAAAATACATAGGGTCCCCCTATTGATTTTTTTGACAAAATTTCCAGAAAAATTATTTTTCAATCCATAGGGTCCCCCCTATTGATTTTTACCAAAAAATTTTTTTTTGGAAAATTTTTCCGAAAAAATCCATAGGGTCCCCCTATTGATTTTTTTGACAAAATTTCCAGAAAAATTATTTTTCAATCCATAGGGTCCCCCCTATTGATTTTTACCAAAAAATTTTTTTTTGGAAAATTTTTCCGAAAAAATACATAGGGTCCCCCTATTGATTTTTTTTGACAAAATTTCCAGAAAAATTATTTTTCAATCCATAGGTTCCCCCTATTGATTTTTAGCAAAAAATTTTTTTTTGGAAAATTTTTCCGAAAAAATCCATAGGGTCCCCCCTATTGATTTTTTGACAAAGTCAGTTTGTCAAGTCTGCGAAGTTTTAAATTTCACTGTCTACATCAAACAATGACATTCTTCATTTAAAAGTTGTAAATAAAGAACGTCATTGTTTTCAAATTTTCAAGTGAATGTGTAAGATGGGGGGGGGGAACTAAACAAAATCGCCTTATAAATTGTTTAGTTCCCCCCCCCCCATCGGATAGGGGGGGCTAAACAAGTACCGAATTTCAGACTAATATAGGAATGAAGACCGGGATTTACATGGGCTAATTTCTGTAACGCAGTGGGGCCGCGAACATTACATTTAATATCAGTTTTTAAATCATTCCTAGCCAATTGTTTAAGATGTAATTCAAGCGTTATGTTAACTAATTTTTAAATGAAAATATTTAATGAATCAAAGAATACTTCAGATACCGGGCACCGAAACAATGCGTTCCAGGGAATTGAAAATGAATAAGCTTCTAGTGATTGGCGGGCCGATGAGCGACGATCTACACGACCAGATGAAAGAAAAGGTGCTGAGGCCACAAATTCTTCCGGCGACGGACATTCATGAGCGATTTTTAAATGCATTGAAGTTTTCTCAACAAAACCACAAGTGTACTGGGGGGTTTGCTAGACGTAAGTTGACCGCATAGTGGAAAAATTCGTTTTTTCTATAAAATAAAAATTACCTTTGTCAAATCTTTTATATGTAGTAATCTAGTAGCACTCTCGCGAAGTTTATACGTTGCAAATGCTAACTTTTGTCTTAGTGATGATATAAATGTGAAGGAACGTACAATTAGTTGAATGCAAAATTTAGTTTAAAGATATACAATCCCTCTCCACAATTCTTTTTTAGGGCAAACTCGATTTCAAATTAGCGCCAAAACATAATTGCATGCCAAAGGGGTTAAAAGGGTCCGCTGAAAATTTTTAATGAGGGGGATTACTCGGCAGGGTCTACTCTAGATTGGTAAAAAAATTTGAGTGGGGCCGTATTAGAATAAAAATTTTCACAGTCAACACTTTTCCCTATTAGAGGAGACTCTTTTTCTGATGCTGAACAGAGCCTCCTCTAATAGGGAAAAATGTTGACTGGAAAAATTTTTATTCTAATAAGGCCCCACTCAAATTTTTTTACCAATCTCTAGAGGGGACCCCTGCCGAGTAATCCCCCTCATAAAAACTTTTCGGCGGCCCCTTTTAACCCCTTTGGCATGCAATTATGTTTTGGCGCTAATTTGAAATCGAGTTTGCCCTAAAAAAGAATTGTGAGGAGGCATTGTATCTTATTTTGAAAACGGCTAAATTTGATTATTATAGTGGTGTCTTTGGAGTACGTGGACGGCGACGTGCAAAAATACGAAGGATTAACTCCTCTACTTTCGGACAATGAAAAGACTCTTTTTTACTCGAAACACTATGTTGGTAAGTCCATACTGATTTGGTATTACATTTATCACAATTAGCCATGTTTAAAAACCATTACATATACAGTAAATTACATTAAGGGGAGTGTCATGAGAAAAAGGAAAAGGGGTGCCAGATGAACCTTTTTTCCGACGACGGCGGAATTTAAAAAAATTTCCCAAATTTTTTAAATTTTGCTTTAAGTTTTAAAAAATTCAAAGTTTAGACAATTACTTTAATTTTCCCTTATTTATCCTTTTGGGCCTAATTTCCTCTTGTGTTCTCGAAATTTCATGTTTTCCCAAATTTCCTGTGGAGGATCATGTCCAATTATTGACCAACATTTTATTTATCCAATTTTCTGGCAGAAATTGGGCCATATTAATAGTTCGAAAATCGGGTTTACTATGGACGGAAACAGCTGTTTTGAAAAATCCACAATGAAATTATCGGCCTTGGACTGATGCTTGGCACCCCGCTAATAATCGTTTATTAGGTAGAAAATTATGTCAAATTAAGGAAAAATTATATCGTAACTACTATAAGTAATAACATAGAAATCATAATAACGCAAATGATTTATAGCATGGCATGATCCAGAAACGGGTGAACAGACTTGTACCCCTAAAATGAAAGGAGATCCAAATGGTAAAACTTTTCAATATACTGACCTTTTGTCGAATTTGGCTGAGCGTATCGTGTGACGTTGCAAAATAAAATTTTGTTCTATTATTGTAAATAAATACTATATATTTTTTATTTAATTTAATGTTTAATAGCCGTCTAAGACTGAGAGGCGAAACGGCTATTATTGTTTAACTAATATTATTATATCAAAATTTTCCTTTTTTCTGCGTTTCTGTGTTTCTAGAAACGTTATATTATATATTCGAAATCTGTTCCTTATTTTTGATGTTTTGCTCATATTTATTTTCCCATCTAAGATGCAGTTCAGCGAAGACATATATGGGCGAGTACCATTTCTCATAGCTCCATCTTTTGGCCAAGCTTTTCAAATTGTTTAGGCGCGAATTTTGAACATTATTTTTGACTTTAAAATCTTTAAGTGAAACTAAAGTTTTTCTTATTGCTATTATGTTCTTATAACATTCTTTGTTGATTTATTTCATACAAATTCACTTGGTTGAAGTTTGAAGACATTTTATAAGCAGTAATAACGATAAAACAAATTTGGAAAGCTTTTGATTCCATTGAAAAGGGCTAGTCGAAAAACAGTGTTCAAATTCGCGCCAAAAAAATATGAAAGCCTGGCCAAAAGATGGAGCTATGAGAAATGGAACTCGCCCATATATAGGAATTAAACGGAAATTTTAGTTACAAGAGTGACTGATCGTAGACACACTGATATTTTAATCTCGCCGTAAATTATATGTGTGCAAACTATGTAAACAATGTCATCAAATCACAAGTTTACACAAATAGTTTTCTCACATAAAATTGCTAAAAGTTGCTTTTCTAGCATTCTCGGGAAACGAATTTTCCCCTTATATTTCACCGAAAAATTATCAAGTTTGAATGATCTGTAGAAAATATGATTTTCAAATGCGTATCTTTTACGTCAATGTGAAAAAAAAATGCGGAAACTTGAAATATAATAAAGTTTATCGAATGATTATCCAGTTGAAAATTAATCAATCATGAAAAGCGGCAAGTGCCTGTGTAAAATAATTTTTCGGAATTGAGTTTCCGATTAGTTACTGGAAATAATTTGTTTTAAAAGTTGAAAATGCTGTGTGTTTTTTAATTTTCCAGAGTAGCGGATTTGGTTGTTTATTAGCCGATTTGTTTATTCTGATAAAAGTTTGAATGGAGTATGCGATGAACAAGAAAATAGCTCTCTACGACGACATATTAGTAGGTTTTTGCGGTAACTTAAATTTAAAAGATTGAGGTTTTGTTCCCTTTCTCAAATAGGTGAAAAAAAGCAATTCTTCCTTTAAACCTTAGCACCTTAGTCAGCTCAAAAATCCCAAATCAAGCGACCAAACCAACAAATTTACTAAACATAAAATAAAAATTATGCAAAATGGTCTCACTGTATAAAATCAAACATTTGGGAAAAGTTTCTCCCATTAGGATACTTACCTATATGATTACCTTAGGTTTGTTCACACGTCGAACTCCCAATAAAGAGAAAAGTGTTGATTGTTGTAGAAAAATTGAGTTACATCAAAAAACTGGATGTGCGCTTTCGTATTAAATCGTAAAAACAGGAATCATGGAAACCTTCGGTTAAATCAATATTTTTTGTTAAGTTGGACTCGTGAAATAATATTGCTTAATGATATTTTTCAGATAGAGGTGCTCCATGGCCATTCTTTCGCTGAAATATTAAAGCTTCGTAATGTGTCCCAGTGCTGGAAAAGGATAATTGAGACTAATATTTTATGCAAATTCACAATTCTTTCCAAACAGTTATTAACTTTTGACGGCAATGGAAAGAGGCGTGACGGATTCCCGCTTCATGCGGTAAAGTAATTAATGCTTTTTTCCAACAATGAAATATTTAATACGGAATATAGTGCAACCGTAAAAAATATAGTTATTAATGCTTGCCGGCCCAACTTTTGAACCTGATAATTTTCGTCACATAATATTCCGAATTTATGGTCGGATTTTTAGGAAATATTCTCAAAATGAAAATAATAAACCAACAAATTACATTGATACCTTTTAAGAAAAAAATCTATTTCACACCAGAAAACTGAATTAGCATAAAAATTCTAATTTAAACAAAAAATCAATTTTTAATCATTTTTTTAGGTTTTCCCTTACCTACCCCTAATATTTTCTTAAATACAATATTTCTTGCAAATTGCTCTCCTAACTCAAGTTAATTTAAGATAAAAGGCATATTTTCCTTGTTATCCAAATATTTGATCACAATCCGCTTAACCAGAGAGCTATTATTCATAGACGATGAGATCATGTCAATGATATGGACTGCACCGTGTCTCCAGAACCTCACTATATGCATTTCTCATTTGGAGCATAAGGAGCTATTTCGGTTAAAAACCAATCTTGCCAACAGGCTAACAGAATTATGTTTGGCTGGGAGTGATCACGATTATTGGTGTAATGGCAAATGCCCAAGCAAAATATTGGAAAATTCACGTATTGTATTTGAGCGTCTACCAGGATTAAAAAGACTATTATTATCAAAACTTCCATTAATGTTTCGTCCAATTGAAATGGTATGGTCCAACAACTTTAATTATGACTATATTTTTTAGTTTTCCAAATGGCAAGAGCGAAAAATTTTTATAAACAAGTGAACTAGTGGAAATAATCTTACATATAAAAGCCTGTTGTAAAAATCTCCAAAATAATTTTGTTTTGATCCAAACATTGCTGGCTCTCGAATATGAACTATATATAATCAGTGATGGATTATTTCCTTAGTTGGAATAATCTCTCATAAACGTTTTTTGCAAAAAGGTAGTTGATATACTGATGTTTGGATGAGATCATTTTAATTACGATTGAGATCATTTGATAACATTATTTCATTATGTTTTTATTCGCATTTCAAAAAAAATTAAAGCTAAACTTTTCAATGAAACAGAACCTCTCCGAAAGATGTCC
>JAKKPZ010000536.1:0-28207 GCA_022814885.1 Ditylenchus destructor | reverse complement strand
ATGGGTTTGTACACTTCAAAAATGAGTGGTCAACTTTGAACCTACCGTTATATTGGTTTCACAAAATGTATTGACCTAATTTTTTCTTTGTTAGGATCTTTAGAACTTATATTTTTATGCAGTACTAGATACGATTTTTGGGTTCTGCATTTTGGCGGGAAAAAATTAATTTTCAATCAGTCTCATTATTTTTCCTCACCCTTTATCATAATCACAGGCAATTTGTCGTCCGGCACCCCTTCTAGGGAGGCTTACTTTAGGAGAGGGCGTCTATTGTCAACCCAATGCCGGCGGAAGCGGCGAATAATAATTTTTTGAGGTTTTTGTCAAAAATGTCCAAAATTTTTCGAATCTTCCTCCAAAACGCCTAACATTTCAAAAATTTTCAAAATATTGTGGCGCCAGTTCAGATATTTGAGACGAAAATTCACATTTTTCCTGTTTTCACCAAAATTTTTAAATTTTTATAAAAATATTTAAAAAATGACAGTTTTTGAAAAAACAGCTGCTTTCCGTCATATTTAGTCAATACATCAAATTGCAGTTTTTGTTTCAAACATTTTGTTTTTTACTCTCATTTTCGGTAAGATTTTTGCATTGTTTTTGTATTATCTGTATCTGAAAACGATGCCGCACTAGCACTTAGGGATGTGCAATGTGAACACTATTTTCAATTCAACCCTGTTCTCGACTAAAACCATCGATTTAGCCCATTTTTTGGCTAGATAACTAAAATCTGATGTAGACGGTCTTATGTCAGTTTTTCGTGTAGATTCTGAATATGTTATTTGTTTCTCCACTTGATTAGTAATTTTGTACTTGCCTAAACTTTATAATGGCTATTGTAACCAAGGTTCACATGTGAACCTTTTGGAGTTCACATGTGAACCTTGGTTAAATGAGTATTTTCTAAACAAAAATTACTACACAAGTGGTGAAACAAATAACATCTTCAGAATCTATACGAAAAACTGACATAAGATCGTCTACATTAGAGTTTAGTTATTTAGCCAAAAATGGGCTAAATCGATGGTTTTAGTCGAGAACAGGGTTGAATTGAAAATAGGGTTCACATTGTTACAGTCCCAAATAGGTTTTTCCGTCTGTTCTTAGATTTTTCCGTCGGTCATTTTGGTATATCATACAATGGGGTGAGATCGGGAATCCGTAACTCTTGACCGGATCCGTAGCCCCTTTTGTCGTCAAATTCGGATTCCCCCCAAAAAGTTATACAGAATAGGCACATTTCAAAAATAAGCACCCCTAAGAATGCACTTCCCAAAAATCCCATGCTACATACGCATTCCATGCGACATACTGACAGCTTTAGCTTACTATAAGGATAGTTATATTACAAATAAATTTTAATTAAAATTTAGTTGTTTAATATAAAAAATTTAATTAACAAAACACGCACTCAAAAATTTTTGAAAATTTTTGAAATGTTATTTTGTTGGCAGGTATAAAATATCGGTACAGTACACTTACCCGGAACAGCTTTGTGTTTAATGTGTGCTCCACGTGTGCGTTTAATGACAATAATGAATATAACAATGAAAATCAGGAATGTTTGACGAACGAACAGCATGACCATTTTAATAGCGTAAGATGATATAATAATCTAAGTTATAATGCTTACATTGTGCAACCTTTTTAACGGTTATTATGGATTTCCTATTTAAAAAATTCCGGACAAAGGGTTTTTAACTCGTTAACTGTGCATAGAAACACAACATAGAAACACAGAAACTGTGCATAAAAACACAATTTCAGAAAAAAAATTTTTATTTTTTCTATTAAATGAGGATCCCCTATGATTAAAAAAATCGATTTTCTGACCATAGGGAGGACCTCATTGATTCAAGTCGAATAGAGATGAGGAAAAGTAATCAGCACAAGGAAATAAGAACCAAATGATTCAACTAATAATATATACATTTTGATGAAAGGAATATTAATTAATTAAAATGTTTGAACACGCCATACTTCAACAGTATAATTAGATTCACGTTATACAGTAATTATAGTTACACATAAAGTGAATGATATCAAGCAACCTCTCGTGTATTTATTTGCAGATTCTGTCTATACACATGCTGCCAAAAACCGCAGTAACTGCAAACCACTCTACCACTAATCAATCATTGCTTGTCTGGGCTGCCCACGCACATCCGTTTTATTTTAGCAAACCACTTCTTTGCAAAAATAAAGAAAAATTGGGGAAAACTCTAGAAGCAAATGAAAATCAATCATTCCTTGTCTGGGCAGCCCACGCACATCCGTTTTATTTTAACAAACCACTTCTTTGCAAAAATAAAGAAAAACTGAGGAACTCATTTTTTTCGCTTAATTCATATTTGATATTGACAGCAGCCTAAGGGTGCACAGCAGCCTAAGCCCTAAGCCTAAGATTAAGTCCCTTAGGCTTTCTTAGAGAGGGTATTCTTAGGGATGTGTTTTTTTGTAATTTTCACTTTTAAAGAAAGAGAGCTAGACTAGCTGTTCAATACTCCGTCCAATGTGCTATTAATATATTAGAATAGTATTTATTGTTTATTTACCTAATAATAAATTACAAGCGAATTTACGCCGCTTCGCGGCGAAATTCACTTGGAGTCGGGAGTGTGCACAGCGTCATATTGGGTTCTTCATCGCTTCGCGCACCGCCATCAGCGGTCAGATTGGGTTGTTCCTAAGCGTGACTTACCTACTTACTGTTGGTGGGAACACTACGAATAAGTGTGGATTTGTGGGTTTGTGGGTCGTTTTGGGGTCCTCGCGGCGCTTCGCGCCGCTCGAACCCCAAAACGCCCCACAAACCCACAAATCCACACTTATTCGTGGCGCTCCTTTACATAGCGTGAGTCATGCTGGGTCTCCGCTCGCTTCGCTCGCTACGACCCAGATGTGAGAATCAGTACTGGGTTGGGTTCGTGAAGATCTCGGCCGCCTTCGGCGGCCTCGATAAAACAAAACAGGGCGCCGCCCAGAGGACTCAGTTCACGTCGGGGCCGAGTTAACACCACTTCTATGACCAAAACCATTAAAAACACGTTTTTCGGTTTTGGCGCGAATTCAAATATTCAAATTTTGGGTCTGACGTCAGATTCGTGATCAGCGTATCCGAAAACCCCCGGGTGCCAAAAATCAGACCCGTAGACAGCTTGCATCAAAAAACCCGATTTTTTGGCCAAAAAGTGGCTTTTTTTCAAAAATGCGCCAAATCAAAAAGTGTAAAAAACAAAGTTGTCCAGAATCGCCTCAGAAATCGATTGGGAACATAAAAAACATCACTTCCCCAGGTCAAAACCCTTAAAAACACGTTTTTCGGTTTTGGCGCGAATTCAAATATTCAAATTTTGGTTCCGGCAATTTTGTCGGGACCTACAGCCTCAGGGCTTTCAAATGACACCTCACACGCCCCGATCTATCCACGGAAAGGTGCCGAACAGTTAGTCTCATTTGGATCGTGACATGACATTTGCCTTTTAAAAATGTGAAAAAATGCACCCCTAAGAATGCACTTGGAAAAAATTTTTGCTAAAAAACCATAGGGGGGACCCTATGGTTTGGAAAAATTATAAAAATGTCCTTATTTTTGACCCCGAAATCTTAGTTTTTGGGGCAAATGTCCTTATTTTTGGAGCCGAGTCGATGGAAACCCTGGTGTTGGGGGATTACCCTAATAATATTAATTTGGGTCTTTTACGAAACAATGAAGAGAATAAATATAGAATAGATAATTTAGTTTGCAGTTTTGAAGATTGTTGATTGTATACATAATTTATGTATATTTAAAATTATCATCCCCGGATCAGCTGTGACTTCTACATTACACCCAAATTCTGTAAACAACTAGGGAGCTAACGAGGGAACTACATTTTTATCATGAACAACTACTAATTTTCTATAAAAAATCCTCTTTCAGAAGCGCGAATGTGACAAAAGATCGATTTTCGAGAAATTATCATAATAATTATTGTAAGTTGTTATTGATATATATAAATTATTGTTATTAAATATGGTACCTCTAATTAATCTTTTTCTTTATGTATTATTTCTGAATGTATTATTAAATTTTTGTTAACAATATATGTGCAACTCACAAGGAATTAAATTAGAAATTAGATGAAATGAACGCTGTGCTCAGCACACAGCCCTGCAAAATTGATATATTTTCTGGAAGAAAAGTCTATTGCAAGATGAAATGAACGCTGTGCTCAGCACACAGGACTGCAAAATTGATATATTTTCTGGAAGAAAAGTCTATTGCAAGATGAAATGAACGCTGTGCTCAGCACACAGGACTGCAAAATTGATATATTTTCTGGAAGAAAAGTCTATTGCAAGATGAAATGAACGCTGTGCTCAGCGCACAGGACTGCAAAATTGATATATTTTCTGGAAGAAAAGTCTATTTCAAGATGAAATGAACGCTGTGCTCAGCGCACAGGACTGCAAAATTGATATATTTTCTGGAAGAAAAGTCTATTTCAAGATGAAATGAACGCTGTGCTCAGCGCACAGGACTGCAAAATTGATATATTTTCTGGAAGAAAAGTCTATTTCAAGATGAAATGAACGCTGTGCTCCGCACACAGGACTGCAAAATTGATATATTTTCTGGAAGAAAAGTCTATTTCAAGATGAAATGAACGCTGTGCTCAGCACACAGGACTGCAAAATTGATTGACCTTTGTGAACCCTCTCCAATGTGAACCTTTTACAATACGAGGCGGTTCTCATGTGAACCCTGGAGGTTCACATGCTTGAATTTCATTATAAACAGCCATTTTATCACGGGTTTATGTATCTAAAGGGGTGACGTTAATCTATGGGGTGACGTTATAAATATGGTACGCACTTTATGAGCTATAAGTTCCCTAACATTCCAAGGGGGAAGGTCGGGAGCCTGACCACAGGATTGGCTCGCCACCTGCGGCGGCTCGCAATGTTTGACTTGGTGAGAATTGTGGGGGCCGGCTAAGCTGGCCCCCACAACCCGGTACAATGTAAGTATGAAGTCTAAAGTATGAAGTCAGAAACCCCAGAAATTGGGCTCGAAATTATTATATCCAGCAATAAAGTTGGTGATTCAACATATCCCGCAATAAAAGAAATCATCAATTGCTGAAAACCCGATCGGTCTCTATGATTTGTGTTTGGATCCGATTCTGTCACAAAAAATAGGAGCAAATGTCGAAATATTGAACAATCAACACAATTTGATATTGCGCTCTCTGATTCCATATCTGAGTTCGGATCCGATTCTGTCACAAAAAATAGGAGCAAATGTCGAAATATTGAACAATCAACACAATTTGATATTGCGCTCTCTGATTCCATATCTGAGTTCGGATCCGATTCTGTCACAAAAAATAGGAGTAAATGTCGAAATATTGAACAAGGAACACAATTTTATATAACGCTCAGGGCCGTTTTTTCATAAGGGGAAATAGGGACATTCCCCGGGGTCCAGCTTTTGGAACAAGCACCCCTAAGAATGCCTCAAAAATAAATTCACAAAAAAACAAAAGGGTCCCCTTTTGTTTTTGAAAATTCCCCGGGGTTCAAAAATGGCCAAAGTCCGGCACTGATAACGTTCTCTATGATTCCATATCTGTGTTCGGATCCGATTCCATCCTAATTTTTATAAATGTACCAAATTTCGGTACAATTGATATTGCATATAAATACAAAGAGAATTGCTTTGATATCGGTAATTGTAAATTAAATCCCGACCAACCAACCATACATTTAATTTATTTTTACTGTTGAAGTGTTGATTTTTTCAAACGGTTTCATTTCAATTTTACTACAGCATAATGAATGGAATTAATTTTTAAAGATTTCCACTGTTTCATTTTTTGCCTTTTCTCTTCTATTTTTGCGTATCCATACTGGTTTTGTTTCCACATTTGACATAGTCCCACATATAAGTAAGGGGTTAATGATGTTGGCCGTTAGATCCTTTGCGCAATCTTTTTTGGCAAGTGATAGCTCAAAATGTAAGTGCATGGACCTGATGAATGAAATCTGATTTTTGCCAAATTGCATTATGTTAGACGGAAACACTGCTGTAGAACCTTCTATAACATTCTGGAAAATTATGGGCCCCTTGTTTTTATATTCATAAAATCAGGAGTGCGTAGTGACGAAAAATGCGAATGGCCAAAAAAGTGTTATTGAGCATGAAAGCTCTTTCTAGTCCCTCAACGCCATTTCGTATGTTCCTCTTTCCGTCTATGGAATGTCGCTTTAATTTAGAGCGAGAAATATGAGTGAAAGTTGTTTGAATTCCATCTTTATTCTCCGAAATACGCTAATCTATAATTTTGTTTACAGATAAACTATATAACGACCACATCAACAATAATGGCCTACAGCAAGATTTTATTGGTATTTACGATGTTGCTGATAACTGTGCTTGAAGTGAACGGTTATGCCTGTAGTGTTGGAACCTGTACTGGTTTTGGTGGAACCAAAGGTTCTGGCAATTGCCCGTTGGAATACTGTAAATGTGACCATAGAGGCGACTGTGTATCAAAATAAAAGAGGTGAATGGATATACAGTCGAACCTCACTTTTAGCCGCACTTTGGGCTGGAACGGGGAACTCTGCAACAACTCTCTCTCTCTCTGAAATTTATAGTTAATTGTTCACTGTAATACTTTACTTTCTTATGATTGCTTTCATTTGCTTTTTCGGACAATAAATGGGTTATAACCATACAACGTTTATTAAGAATTTATTCAAAAACATTCAAGTTGCTGGATCTAAAAATAAACTTGATCTTAATCAATACTAGCCTCTAGCAGGCATTTCAAAAGAACCCGGAATGCCAAGTCAAACACAGCCCGCCAAAAGGCACGAAATTTAAAAATAATTTATGAGCTAACTCACGTTTACCGTGAGTAATAACAAGAAAAAGGAACCCGTGGCTTCGCCGCGGACCACTCCTCGCCACCGAATTTTCGGGATCTCGCGCACCCGATATCTTTCATAGCCTGGCAAAAGCGCATAAAAATAGCAATTTTTGTCCAGAAAAGGATAAAAAGGTACTTATTTAGTCCCCCCCCATTCGATGGGGGGGGGGCAACTAAATATTTTCCTTAGCTTTTAAGCCAATTTTATTTAGTTCACCCCATCCTACACATTTTTAACACTAGGTCTACGCACGTGAGGAATCCCCCGGGGGATTTTGTATTTTTCTTATAGAATAAATCCCCCGAAGAGAAAGCGTTGTAAAGCAGACATAAAACATGTCTTTGTCGACATACACAATGGCATACACAACCAAAATTTGATGTCTGTGCGAAAATGCTCTGTGCAGAGAAGACAATTTCATTTTTGTTATTCCAAACAAACTCCTTTGTTCTAGAAAATCAAATCGATTTGATTTTTCACCATTACACAAAGAGAATCCGCCGGGGGATTGGCCGGGGGAATGAGAGAGTATTTTTGTGCAGTAAAAGCGAGAGAAAAATACAAAATCCCCTCCACTTTCCCCCACTTGCGTAGACATAGCATAACAAAGGAGTTGTCTATTTATAAATGTTAAATAGACAACTCCTTTGTTTGAAGTAGACAGTGAAATTTGAAGTGAAAATTGAACTGAATGTGTAGGATGGGGGGGGGGAACTAAATAAAATTGACTTAAAAGCTAAGGAAAATATTTAGTTCCCCCCCCCATCGAATGGGGGGAACAAAATAAGTACCGATAAAAAAGTATCAAGAAACGACCTTTTTTGACATTGATACGTAAACACTAACTACAAATTCGTGGTCAGCGCATCCGAAAACACCTAGAAAGACACAAGGCAGGAGATGTTTGCCTATTTTCAAAAAAATAGGTATTAGGAAAATTTATTCTAGAACCATATGGTCCCCCTATGGTCCAAAAGTGACCAAAAATCAAATTTTTCCAATATTTTGTAAAGAGTGTTTTAGGGGTTTCGGATGCGCTGATCACGAATTTACAGTTAGTTTTTACGTATCAATGTCAAAAAGGTCATTTTATGACACATTTTTTATCCTTTTCTAGACAAAAATTGCTATTTTTTATAACAATAATATTTTTTATTATAAACACTTTATTATAAACACCACAATAGTGTGATGCAGACAGTGTAATCACAATGACGAAATATAACTTACAGTGAGTTAATCCGGCAGGCTTCAGACGACGACAGACGAGTTGCCGGTTTATCGGATGGTTCTCTGTATTTCGAAAGCATTTTTTCTAATTCTTAAAACAAATTTTAGCGATCTACTAATATCTTTTTCAAAGTTGTAATTATTTCACTTTTTTGAAAACTAGTTAATCTTGCCTTCTTCCTTCTGACTGTTTAACATGTACCCAGTTTTCACTTACCCTGACTTACCTTGCACAGGCTAGGCTCTCATTACTTTGATTTCCTCGGATTTCCTCTTCTTGATCTAATTTTATTAAATTAAAAATGTATAATTCGCTTTTAGAATTTGAAGAAATTTTTTTGAACCGTTTGCATATCCAAAATATGGCATTTGCTCATATTTCGTTTCCAATGGTAACGATCTTGTTACTATTCTTTATTTCCTTGTCGCTGGTTGATTGCGAATTCGAGAGCTTAAGAGTGGATCAGCGTGGGAACCTCACCAAGAGCGGTAAGGACTTCGACTTTTAGTCCTTAAAAACAGATAATTTTAGAGAAAATTGCGAAGGCGTTAAGATGTACCCTAGACGTCATATGTACCGCAGACCAGGGGTGGGCTTCGGATTCGGGAAAATTGATTGAGCGATGGGTATATACAATAAAGTCAACAATTTAAATGTCATAATGCAACAAGTGATAAAGAACAAGTAATCATATCAAGCGAAGACAACATATCTCAATAATGATAGTGTATGACAAGCCAAGTTCATTTAGGGGGGAAGATTTCTTGGATTTCTTTTGTACTAATTAAATTGTGAAATTCGTTGGGGGATGTTTTCCGAATATGAGTTGGTAATTTACTGTATAGCGTAGCAGTACGGATAAAGAAAGAATGGACCCGGATGTTAGTAGAACATTGATTTGTTTTTATCTTATATAAATCACCTCTAGTAATAGTTTTCTCAAAGTAAAAAGAGTTGTTATGTCTAATAGAAATTTTCTCATGAATTATGTCATGGAACATTTTTAGGTCGGCTTTTAGCCTTCTATCTTCTAAAGATTCTTGTTTGAATAGAACTAATAATTGATCATATGATGGAAATTCTAAATTCTTTCTAAAATATTGAGTTCGTTTATAGACCAGTTCAAAGAAACGTTTTTGTATTTTCTCAATTTTTTGAATGTCCTTTTTAAAATGAGGGTTCCATACTGGAGAGGCAAATTCTAAGATCGGTCTAACGTATGTTGTAAACATGTCAACTAAGAATTTTGGGTCACTAGATTTCAGTCCTTTTAAGAGAGCGAAAGAAGCCTTTTGGGCTTTTCGACAAATAATCTCTATATGTTCTCCGAATTTGAGGTTAGCTGAGAAATAAACACCTAAGTCTCGTATTGTGGTACTAGGATTTACACAAAGAATTTCGCAGTTTTGCAGAATATATGACAAATTTTGATTCTTCTTTCCTAAGTGAAGTATAGAGCACTTTTTAACCGCAATTTTGAGTCCGTTTAATTCGCAATAGTTAGAAAATTTGGTAATAAATGTTTGGAGTGAACTGTTTGAGTCGTAATTTGATCGAAAAATGTGGTAAGCTTTTAGGTCGTCGGCGAAAAGTTTACAAATAACTCCTTCTGTTTTACAAAGTTTTAGGAGATCAGAAACGTAAATGAGAAACAAAAGTGGACCAAGGACGGATCCTTGGGGCACCCCGCTTGTTTGTGAGAGTTCTTGTGAAAAAGATGAACCAACCCTGACTTTGAAAAATCTATCCGATAAATAATTTTATATCCATCTTAAAAGTGGGTCCTTGATGCCTATAGAGTCTAATTTGCGCATTAAACGGTTGTGAGGAATAGAATCAAAAGCTTTGGCTAGATCAAAGTAAATCATGTCTACAGGAAAATTTTGTTCAGAAGCAAATGAAAGGTTATCGACAACTTCTAAAAGTTGGGTGGTAACCGATCTTGTCTTTCTAAAACCGTGTTGGGAGTGCGGTAAAATCTTTTTGTGCTCTATAAATGATGTGATTTCTGAGGCTATTAATTCTTCCATCATTTTTCCCGTGGAACATAATAATGAAATTGGTCTAAATTCTTCTGCTTTTGAAGGTTTTGAAATTTTGGGATCGGATGAACTATTGATTCTTTCCAAAAATGTGGGATCTGCCCTGTCATCATGGAATAAGAGAAAATGTAATAAATTGGATAGCTAAGCGTGTAAGCGCAATTCTTAAGAAAAATATTCGGAATTTCGTCCGGAGACGTGTTGTTCATGTTTTTGACTTTCAAAAGAAGTTGAAGGACTTTAGAGTAAGTAATCGGTATGCTTTTTTCTGTTTAAAATCTCAATTCGGGATTCGGTATTCGGATTCGGGAAAATTCGGTACTTTTGGCCATTCGGGATTCGGGATTCGGCCTTCGGGATTTTAAAATCTCAATTCGGCATTCGGGATTCGGTATTCGGGAATTCGTCAAATTTTCCCGAATTTTCCCGAATAAGCACTGGATAAAATGACCTCGCCCGACTGCGCCCGACAGGGCGCGGTCGGGCGGAAATTTTTTAAAGTTTTGGGAAAATAGTGAAAATTTTCATTGTCAGGTGACTCCAAACTACAAAATTTTCGCCTGCGGCGCTATTTTATTAGAATTATTATTTTTAGATAATTTCCTTATTATTATGCTTGTTTGTTGTTTTAAATAATATTTTGTTTCTAAACAACATAAAATTTGAAACGATCAAATCATTGAAACGAATTATAGCATTTAATAGGAGGAGAGTTAAGTTTGAGATTTAATTTTGAAGGAGAAACGGTAGTCAAATTGCGCCGCAGGCGAAAATTTTCTAATTTTGGACTGGCGGTTCATTAAAATTTTCTAAAATTTTTCCCGGCCGCGCCCTATCGGGCACGGCCGGCGGGAATTGAAATTTGAATCCGCGGCCGAGTGCATGGATAAAATATGGCAAAATGGCTAAAAAAGTTAAAAAAATGGTCAAAAACCGTTTTTTGTGTATAATATCAATGGAACTTGCTAACAAATGACGTTTATGTAAATTGAAACAATAATTGATAATATAAATGCACCAAAAATTGTAAAAAAATATAGATAATAGGCAAAAATTTGAAAAAAGTTGATTTTTGAGATTTGATTCGGATTCGGGATTCGGATTCGGTAAATTCGGGAAAATTCGGTACTTTTGGCCATTCGGGATTCGGCCTTCGGGGTTTTAAAATCTCAATTCGGGATTCGGTCTTCGGGATTTCAAAATCGCCCCGAAGCCCACCCCTGCCGCAGACGTCATTTACTCTGCATTCGACGATTATCCGAGAGTGCAAAGCCACACGGTAAGTAGCGAAGCAAATTATGCTAAAAACCTTCTTTGGTAAGTTGGGAAACGACACATATATTTTGGTTGTGTGAGCATAGTCAGCTATGTATAGATGTATAGAATATAGAAAAAACTAGAATACCAAAAATCATATCCTGGTCAGTTAGGATCCCCAAACGTCGACCACCGTACCCCGTATCATACAATTTTGTATCTGAGTGGTAAAAAACGCTCTCTGCCACTACTAAACCTAACCTTTAAAAGAGGCGGAATATCCGCGATATCGAGCCAAAAAAGGGACTAAACGGAGCGGTCAGATCTCTTCTCAATTAGAGTGTTTATTAGGGTGATTAGATATGATATCTTATTCCAGAAAGAGAGCCTTCTTGCGCATGATATACAGCTGTATCGAAATTCCAGAACGGATTATGATACTTTAATTGAATTTGCAAAGACGTCCTCAGAGGTTCACGTGCTTGAAGTTGCCGGCAAAGGAATTCCTAGCTGTGAGGTTTTTCGAAAATCTATTATATTGTATTAAAGATTATAATGACAAGATTATAAAAACAAAAATATTTAGCTGCCAAGACCAAGGGTGAAAGTAATGCCGTTAAACAATTTTACAAAAAATTCTTGCATAAGGTAAGTAACAGCTTAGTCGTTTTAAAGTACCTTTATTTATTTTACCGAATCTAAAGTAACTCACACCCGGTATCAGCCAACCTTTGTATAACAACAAAATCACTTATTATCGAATGTTTCGCAAAAGAGCGCTATTGAGTTAGAAAGTCCCAGTTTTGGCCATTTTTTCTATAACTGTAACTTAACTTCATGCTTTTTGTTGACTGCGAATTATTTTAGCTGAAAGAGAATGGCCCAAATATGGTTATTGACTACGCTGATTCGCACATATGGAAAGGGGAGGGAACACTTGAGTTTCAATACCTCGGTATAATGTGGATCCATAGCAAGGACTATTTTAATTGGCGAAATTTTTCGAATATTCCGGTTCAAATATCCGAATTTGGCGCATTTTGACTTTGGGCGCTAAAATTTGGATTCTAGTGAAACATTTTTTATGTAGCACAAAATACCAAAAAGTAAAAAATTTTCACAAAAAAGTTTCAAAAAGTAAAAAATTTCCACAGAAATTGGAAAAAATTGCCAATTTTTGTGAAAATTTTGCAAAAATCTGAGAAAATGGCGGTTTTAGGCTCATAAAATGATGATTTTAGCCAAACTAGGATCGGATCTAAAATTTCCAAAAAAGGCCAAAATAGGTCTTTTTAGGAAATGACCTAAAAATCCTTGCCCTAGCTATAACTTTTACTAAAAGTACAAATCTGTGCGTGTGTTTGTATCGTTTTATCAGGCATTCATTTCCGGTGAGGTATCCATTGAGGTAAAATTACCGTCCCCCGTAACACCCGCCCCACTACCCGCTCCCCCCACCTCATGAACTTGCTGCCTAGATCCGTTATGGAGCCAAAAATGGGGCTTTCTGAGAACCTCTCATATACAGTCCTTTTCTGGGCTGCGCGATTTTCAGAGTTTAGGCGATCAATCCGTTTAAGGGAATAAAACGTCCCGTCATTTGACCGGGTCGACTGGATCTCGCGCAGGTGTCCCAAGAACAAAGTGACTTGACATACCCTTATAAGCAACTTTGCTCTTAGGACCTCTGCGCGAGATGGCTTGCCGGTCTTAAATCACATCTCGCACAAGAGGCAGAAGATAGCCAAGACCCAGAGCTACCTTCCGGGACTAAACACTTCTGGAAGCACGCTGGAAGAACCAATCAGCACATACGAGGACCCCTATATGCAAAACATTACTGGCAGATAGCTCAAGAAATCAAACGAAAAATCATCATTACGTAAATTTTTATTTAAAAAACACAATTTTTAATTGAAAACCGAATTTTTTGCACTTAAAAAAGATGGTACCGCATGTTTGGTGTCAGAAAAATTACTAAAGTATCTAGTTTATTGTGTAAAAATCGGTTCAACATGATTGGAAAAGTGTTGCAAAAATCATAAAAGAAGTACGTGAGAAAAAATTGCCCACTCTGTAGAATCGGGGCCGGCGAATAATACTGTTAAGCCTAAAATTTTAGTCGGCATTAGCAACAGAGAAATACATCTGAGAGAATGGTGGTTTGGATCAGTTCTTAATTCTGCTTACTATGACCTTCCATAGCTTGAATTGTTTTTTTGATGTTCATAGCGCTGAGATATACAGATTGCTGTAATTGTTTTGCATTTTCTGAATGATTTGCGAAGGATTTGAAAGGTTCTTCTGCGTGAGATGTCATATTGGAAGTCACAGCAGCCAGTACGATTCCATCCGTAGACAACTCCTCGAAGTTTATAGCCTCTTCCTGAACTTTCAAGGCGGCGTCCAGAGCTTCTTTCAATACTCCAGCGTACTCGAGTGCTACGTCAACATATCCACAAAAACCGCCACTCGACTTTACATCGTTTTGTATAGTGCCGAGTGTTGTTACAACCTCCAGCAATTTTTCTTTTATAGATTTCAATTTGCCCTTGATAGAATTTTTTTCTTCCATAGTTTCCTCTAAATAGAGCAATCCAGAAATAAACGTAAATTAAAATTGACAAATGAAAATTGTGAAAAAAGTAAATGTAAAATCGTTTCCACCCTTTTCCCTGACAATACACCACTACTACGGGTCCAGTACTCACCGAGTATTCAGCTCGGGCCTTCGGCTCTCGAATGCACCCCGAAGAATGCACTTCCAGAAAATTTGTGACAAAGTATTACGGAGAAAAAATTTTGGACATAATACTTGACATTTTAGCGAAATTTTGATCAAATCGATTTATCAATCGTTTGATTCTGTCGATTTATCAATATCGTTCAAAATATTGTCAGCTATCTTTTTGAAAGATATCATGCACCCTATCCTTTAAATAAAAAGGATACTAATTATAATATAATTCACCCACCGGTAATTCCAGTCCCTTGTCGATCATCCTTACGAGCTGCACGCCCCTGTATTTGAGCTTCTATAAGTTAATCGCTTGTCCGTAAAAATGAATTCGGTCATAAGTGTTTGGATATGCATAACTAGCGCTTTGGGACTAAATTTTTTCCCGAAATTTAAATTTGAATCCGCGGCCGAGTGCATTCTTAGGGGTGCTTGGATCGGATCGGAAAATGGCCAAAAAACCGATCGGATCCGAACCCCGAAAAACCCGATATTTCCGATCCGATCTCCCAGCCCTGGTGTGAACCTTGAATCTTGCTTGCATTCTTGTTTAGAATGCGGAAAAGTAAGAAGAAAAATAGGCGAAATTTTTCGCCCATCGGTAGGCAAATTTGCTGAGAAATTGTAATAAAATAGGGAAAAGTATGACAAAATGGCTAAAAAAGTTAAAAAAATGGTCAAAAACCGTTTTTTGTGGATAATATCAATGGAACTTGCTAACAAATGACGTTTATGTAAATTGAAACAATAATTGATAATATAAATGCACCAAAAATTGTAAAAAAATATAGATAATAGGCAAAAATTTGAAAAAAGTTGATTTTTGAGATTTGATTCGGATTCGGGATTCGGATTCGGTAAATTCGGGAAAATTCGGTACTTTTGGCCATTCGGGATTCGGCCTTCGGGGTTTTAAAATCTCAATTCGGCATTCGGGATTCGGTATTCGGGAATTCGTCAAATTTTCCCGAATTTTCACGAATAAGCACCGGATAAAATGACCTCGCCCGATCGCGCCCGACAGGGCGCGGTCGGGCGCAAATTTTTTAAAGTTTTGGGAAAATAGTGAAAATTTTCATTGTCAGGTGACTCCAAACTACAAAATTTTCGCCTGCGGCGCTATTTTATTAGAATTATTCTTTTTCGATAATTTCCTTATTATTATGCTTGTTTGTTGTTTTAAATAATATTTTGTTTCTAAACAACATAAAATTTGAAACGATCAAATCATTGAAACGAATTATAGCATTTAATAGGAGGAGAGTTAAGTTTGAGATTTAATTTTGAAGGAGAAACGGTAGTCAAATTGCGCCGCAGGCGAAAATTTTCTAATTTTGGACTGGCGGTTCATTAAAATTTTCTAAAATTTTTCCCGGCCGCGCCCTGTCGGGCACGGCCGGCGGGAATTGAAATTTGAATCCGCGGCCGAGTGCATGGATAAAATATGGCAAAATGGCTAAAAAAGTTAAAAAAATGGTCAAAAACCGTTTTTTGTGTATAATATCAATGGAACTTGCTAACAAATGACGTTTATGTAAATTGAAACAATAATTGATAATATAAATGCACCAAAAATTGTAAAAAAATATAGATAATAGGCAAAAATTTGAAAAAAGTTGATTTTTGAGATTTGATTCGGATTCGGGATTCGGATTCGGTAAATTCGGGAAAATTCGGTACTTTTGGCCATTCGGGATTCGGCCTTCGGGGTTTTAAAATCTCAATTCGGGATTCGGCCTTCGGGATTTTAAAATCGCAATTCGGCATTCGGGATTCGGCCTTCGGGGTTTTAAAATCTCAATTCGGGATTCGGCCTTCGGGATTTTAAAATCGCAATTCGGCATTCGGGATTCGGGCTTCGGGATTTCAAAATCGTCCCGAAGCCCACCCCTGCCGCAGACGTCATTTACTCTGCATTCGACGGTGATCCGAGAGTGCAAAGCCATGATATGGTAAGTAGCGAAGCATAGTATGCTAAAAACCTTTGGTATGTTGGGAAACGACACATATTTTCTGTTTGTATGAGCATAGTCAGCTATGTATAGATGTATAGAATATAGAAAAAACTAGAATACCAAAAATCATATCCTGGTCAGTTAGGATCCCCAAACGTCGACCACCGTACCCCGTATCATACAATTTTGTATCTGAGTGGTAAAAAACGCTCTCTGCCACTACTAAACCTACCCCTTTAAAAGAGGCGGAATATCCGTGATATTGGGCCAAAAAACGAACTAAACGGAGCAGACAGGTCTTTTCTCAACTAAAGTGTTTATGAATATCTTATTCCAGAAAGATAGCCTTCCTGCGCATGATATACAGCTATATAGAGGAACCAGAACGGATTATGATACTTTAATTGAATTTGCAAAGACGTCCTCAGAGGTTCACGTGCTAGAAGTGGCAAACGCGGGCAATGGAATTCCTAGCTGTGAGACTTTTCAAAAATCTGTTATATTGTATTAAAGATTATAATGACAAGATTATAAAAACAAAATATTTAGCTGCCAAGGACAAGGGTGAAAGTAAAGCCGTTAAACAATTTTACAAAAAATTCCTGGATAAGGTAAGTAACAGCTTAGTCGTTTTAAAGTACCTTTATTTATTTTACCGAATCTAAAGTAACTCACACCCGGTATCAGCCAACCTTTGTATAACAACAAAATCAGTTATTATCGAAATTTTCGCAAAAGGTCGCTAATGTGTTAGAAAGTCCCAGTTTTGGCCATTTTTCTATAACTGTAACTTATCATCATGCTTTTTATATTGAATGCAAATTATTTTAGCTGAAAGAGAATGGCGAAAATATGGTTATTGACTACACTGATTCGCACATGTGGAAAGGGACCGGAACACTTGATTTTCAATACCTCGGTATAATGTGGATCCATAGCAAGGACTATTTTAATTGGCGAAATTTTTCGAATATTCCGGTTCAAATATCCGAATTTGGCGCATTTTGACTTTGGGCGCTAAAATTTGGATTCTAGTGAAACATTTTTTATGTAGCACAAAATACCAAAAAGTAAAAAATTTTCACAAAAAAGTTTCAAAAAATAAAAAATTTCCACAGAAATTGGAAAAAATTGCCAATTTTTGTGAAAATTTTGCAAAAATCTGAGAAAATGGCGGTTTTAGGCTCATAAAATGATGATTTTAGCCAAAATAGGATCGGACCTAAAATTTCCCAAAAAGGCCAAAATAGGTCTTTTTAGGAAATGACCTAAAAATCCTTGCCCTAGCTATAACTTTTACTAAAAGTACAAATCTGTGCGTGTGTTTGTATCGTTTTATCAGGCATTCATTTCCGGCGAGTGAGGTATCCATTGAGGTAAAAGTACCGTCCCCCGTAACACCCGCCCCACTACCCGCTCCCCCCACCTCATGAACTTGCTGCCTAGATCCGTTATGGAGCCAAAAATGGGGCTTTCTGAGAACCTCTCATATACAGTCCTTTTCTAGGCTGCCCGATTTTTCAGAGTTTAGGCGAACAATCCATTTAAGGGCATAAAAAGTCCCGTCATTCGACGGGGTCGGCTGGATTTCGCGCAGGTGTCCCAAAAACAAAGTTCCTTGACATACCCTTATAAGCAACTTTGCTCTTAGGATCCCTGCGCGAGATGGCTTGGCGGTCTTAAATCACATCTCGCACAAGAGGCAGAAGTTAACCAAGACCCAGAGCTACCTTCCGGGACTAAACACTTCTGGAAGCACGCTGGAAGAACCAATCAGCACATACGAGGACCCCTATATGCAAAACATTACTGGCAGATAGCTCAAGAAATCAAACGAAAAATCATCATTACCGAAATTTTTATTTAAAAAACACAATTTTTAATTGAAAACCGAATTTTTTGCACTTAAAAAAGATGGTACCGCATGTTTGGTGTCAGAAAAATTACTAAAGTATCTAGTTTATTGTGTAAAAATCGGTTCAACATGATTGGAAAAGTGTTGCAAAAATCATAAAAGAAGTACGTGAGAAAAAATTGCCCACTCTGTAGAATCGGGGCCGGCGAATAATACTGTTAAGCCTAAAATTTTAGTCGGCATTAGCAACAGAGAAATACATCTGAGAGAATGGTGGTTTGGATCAGTTCTTAATTCTGCTTACTATGACCTTCCATAGCTTGAATTGTTTTTTTGATGTTCATAGCGCTGAGATATACAGATTGCTGTAATTGTTTTGCATTTTCTGAATGATTTGCGAAGGATTTGAAAGGTTCTTCTGCGTGAGATGTCATATTGGAAGTCACAGCAGCCAGTACGATTCCATCCGTAGACAACTCCTCGAAGTTTATAGCCTCTTCCTGAACTTTCAAGGCGGCGTCCAGAGCTTCTTTCAATACTCCAGCGTACTCGAGTGCTACGTCAACATATCCACAAAAACCGCCACTCGACTTTACATCGTTTTGTATAGTGCCGAGTGTTGTTACAACCTCCAGCAATTTTTCTTTTATAGATTTCAATTTGCCCTTGATAGAATTTTTTTCTTCCATAGTTTCCTCTAAATAGAGCAATCCAGAAATAAACGTAAATTAAAATTGACAAATGAAAATTGTGAAAAAAGTAAATGTAAAATCGTTTCCACCCTTTTCCCTGACAATACACCACTACTACGGGTCCAGTACTCACCGAGTATTCAGCTCGGGCCTTCGGCTCTCGAATGCACCCCGAAGAATGCACTTCCAGAAAATTTGTGACAAAGTATTACGGAGAACAAATTTTGGACATAATACTTGACATTTTAGCGAAATATTTGATCAAATCGATTTATCAATCGTTTGATTCTGTCGATTTATCAATATCGTTCAAAATATGTCAGCTATCTTTTTGAAAGATATCATGCACCCTATCCTTTAAATAAAAAAGGATACTAATATAATATAATTCACCCACCGGTAATTCCAGTCCCTTGTCGATCATCCTTACGAGCTGCACGCCCCTGTATTTGAGCTTCTATAAGTTAATCGCTTGTCCGTAAAAATGAATTCGGTCATAAGTGTTTGGATATGCATAACTAGCGCTTTGGGACTAAATTTTTTCCCGAAATTTAAATTTGAATCCGCGGCCGAGTGCATTCTTAGGGGTGCTTGGATCGGATCGGAAAATGGCCAAAAAACCGATCGGATCCGAACCCCGAAAAACCCGATATTTCCGATCCGATCTCCCAGCCCTGGTGTGAACCTTGAATCTTGCTTGCATTTTTGTTTAGAATGCGGAAAAGTAAGAAGAAAAATAGGCGAAATTTTTCGCCCATCGGTAGGCAAATTTGCTGAGAAATTGTAATAAAATAGGGAAAAGTATGACAAAATGGTTAAAAAAGTAAAAAAAAAGAGTAAAAACCTTTTTTCGTGGATAATATCAATGGAACTTGATAACAAATAGCGTATATGTAAATTGAAACAATAATTGATAATATAAATGCACCGAAAATTGTAAAAAAATATTGATAATAGGCAAAAATTTGAAAAAAAGATGATATTTGAGATTTGATTCGGATTCGGTAAATTCGGGAAAATTCGGTACTTTTGGCCATTCGGGATTCGGCCTTCGGAATTTTAAAATCTCAATTTGGCATTCGGGATTTTAAAATCTCAATTCGGCATTCGGGATTTTAAAATCTCAATTCGGCATTCGGGCTTCGGGATTTCAAATTCGTCCCGAAGCCCACCCCTGGTATGTACACATACATACCCCATAAACATTGCGAGCCGCCGGAGGCGTCGAGCCAGTCCTGTGGTCGGGCGCGGAGCGCCCGACCACAGGGTAATTAAAACGTTGCTGATTTAGTTTTGATGTTGTGTTTTGCTGAACTTTCTAAAACATAACATATCCTTTAACCCTTCATTTCCCACAGTATTTAAATCCATACGTTTTTGGTGACCCCCATTGGTTCCCACAGTATGGTTTTCCATACGCAACTTTTGGAGTGATTTTTGGCCAATTTTTTGGTTACCTATAATGTGTTAATCTCGTATAAGTTCACCCCCGATTTTTGCAGTTTGAGTGCGCTTTAGCGATTAAATTGTATCTTATTCGATTTTATATGGTCACACTTCGCCAAACTAATGCAGTAAAAAAATTTGAACGAAATTTTACGAAATTTTCATGTTTCTGCGTTCATTTTCAGGATACAGCCCAAAAAAAAGGTGTTAAACTCGTATAAGTTCACTCTATTTTAATCAACAAAAATCCATAAATATAATTATTCGCCTTTTCTGGATCGGGAGAGCTCGAAAAGTTGAGTGGGGTTGGTTTTTGTCTCAGAGCACGCTACCCTCAAAAAATGTTACTTTTTTGAGATCAAATTTTTGAGTCAAATTTTCGCCAAAATTGGCACTTCGCGAAAATTTGACAAAAAACCTGGTTTTGCCCTAAAAACGCTAAAATTGACCAGAAAAAGTGCTTTTTCGGGTTTTAAAAATTTCGAAATTTTTTTGAAAATTTCGAAACCATAGGGGGAAACATGGATTTTCGGAAAAATCGCAACTTTTGACCCCTTAAAAATTAGCAAAAATCGTCGAATTTGTAAAAAATAATATTTTTCCCGTTATGGAGTGACCCAAATGGGCCCTGTATACCAAAAATCAGCAAATCCTACGGACGGGCATACGGGGGTCTCCCACGGTCGGGCAATGAAGGGTTAAATAAAAAAGGGTAATAAGATTAATTAAGTATCATCCTATATAATAAGTCAGCGCTGTCAGTGTGTATATATGTATGTCACAAATTGGTTAGGTACCTTGCCACCCTCGGATCGGTCAAAATGCTCCTCTGGATGGGGGAAGACGAATGACGAAAAAATATAATAAAAAAATAATAAACATTGCAAGACGCAAAGAACCTCCTGTGATCGGGCGCAGAGCGCCCGACCTTCCCCCTTGGAATGTGAGGGAACTTGGCTCCCGTAGGGAGCCCCCTTATCTTGTTTTTATTTTTGGTCCTAAAATTTGGTACACAAATTGGTGTACAATTTGGTGCACAAATTTTAAATCAAATTCCCGTAGGGAGTCCCCCTAAGCTTGTATCAAATATTTCAAATGTCTGCTGTGTACTCACCAGTGTTGCAACTTTTTCAAAAGTCGCCTCCGCCTCCGCCTCCGGGCAATTTTCCGAACGTCGCCTCCGCCTCCGCCTCCGGAGGCGCCTCCGGAGGCGCCTCCGGCTATTTTTGATCGCCTCCGGGTCGCCTCCGACCAAAAATCGCCTAAAATGCCCATTTTAGGCATGTTTGAAAAAAATTTTCCCAAAATTTTCAAAAAAATTTTTGAAAAAATTTTTTGGCGCCAAAAAATTTTTTGAAAAAATTTTTTGAAAATTTTTTGGAAAAAATTTTGTCAAATTTTGAAAAAAATTCCAAAATTTTTCTTGTTTTTGTCGAGTTTTCATTAAATTTTCGCCTGCAGGAGGCGCCTCCGGACACCCCCGGCATATTTTGAGGGTCGCCTCCGCCTCCGACTCCGCCTCCGCCTCCGGAGGCGCCTCCGGAGGCGCCTCCGAGCATCCGGAGGCGGAGGCGTTGCAACACTGGTACTCACCGAGACGCTCTTGAGGACTAAAATTAATAATCGTTCCAGGCGATTTTCAAATCGGTTCACGCATGAGATTGTTAACCACTGACGATCCTAAAAGTTGGTTTTTCACTCTTTGTTATGTTAACTTGAGGTCAAAGGCAAACATTTTATGGCGACAACTACATCGTCGGTCGTATTTGATTTTTCAGACAATTGTATGCCATAAATTATTGTCTATAAGATTCGAGATTATGTTTTAGAAAGTTCAGCAAAACACAATATCAAAACTTAATCAGCAACGTTTTATTTACCCTGTGGTCGAGCGCGGAGCGCCCGACCACAGGACTGGCTCGCGCCTCCGGCGGCTCGCAATGTTTATGGGGTATGTATGTATACATACATACCAGAGGTGGGCTTCGGATTCGGGAAAATTCGGTACTTTTGGTCATTCGGGATTCGGTATTCGGGAATTTGTCAAATTTTCCCGAATAAGCACTGGATAAAATGACCTCCCCCGACCGCGCCCGATAGGGCGCGGTCGGGCGAAAAATTTTTAAAATTTTGGGAAAATAGTGAAAATTTTCATTGTCAGGAGACTCCAAACTTCAAAATTTTTTAGAGTTCTTCTTATTAGATAATTTTGAAATAATAATAAGAGTGTAGGACCGTTGGTGAAGAAGATTTGTTAAATTTTCAATAAATAATTAAAAATTTCAATGTTATAATTTATTTCATTGAATTATTTTAGTCAATTTAAAAAAGCCCATTTTTTCAATAATTTTTGCCTGCGGCGCTTTTATTACCGCGAGTTTTTCCCTATTTCTGACTAAAGACAATGGTACAGGGCAATAAAAAAGCGCCGCAGGCAAATTTTAAAAAAAATTGGCTTTCTCTATAAAAATTGACTAAAATAAATCAATGAAAAAATTCTAACATTGAAATTTTTAAATATTTATTCAAAATTTTAAAAATTTTTGGCCCAACATTTTGGAAAACTTAGAACAAATAATAACAAAACTATAACAAAAATAACAAATAATAACAAAACTATAACAAAAATAATAACAAATAAAACTTGGAAAGCTTAATCATTCTTAGGGGTGCTTACAGATTGCGGATTGTGGCAAAACAGCCCCAATCCGCAAACTTTTGCTCAAAAAACCAAATTTTTCAGGAAAGATATGCGAAAAAACGCGTAATAAAATAGCGAAAAATACGACAAAATGGCAATTTCAATGTTATAAATTCTTGAAAAATTTGCTCTCTCTTAAAAAAATTGGCCAAAAAATCATTGAAACGAATTATAGCATTTAATAGGAGGAGATTTAAGTTTGAGATTTAATTTTGAAGGAGAACGGTAGCCAAATTGCGCCGCAGGCGAAAATTTTCTAATTTTGGAATGCTAGTTCATTAAAATTTTCTAAAATTTTTCCCGGCCGCGCCCTATCGGGCACCGCCGGCGGGAATTGAAATTTGAATCCGCTGCCGACTGCATTCTTAGGATCGGATCGGAAATGGCCAAAAAAACCGATCGGATCCGGAGCCCAAAAAACCCGATATTCCCGATCCGATCCGATCTCCCAGCCCTGATATACATGCCAGGGACACCAGCTTGCAACTGCATACTATAGATGTTCCAGTCACTTTGTGATATATTTTTTTGTCAAAATTTCATGTAAAAAACATAAAAAATTATACAAGAGAATTTTTATGCTTATTCACGCTTATAAGGCATTTTTCTTTAGTTCCCCCTCCCATCCTACATTTTTCGCCAAAAAATCCACAGGGGGGACTTGATTGAGTGAAAAATCATTTTCTGAAAATTTTTGAAGAAAATCCATAGAGCCCCCTCAGGGCTGGGAACTTTGATCGCGGGTCCGATCCGATCTTCGGTGACCCCCAATCCGATCCGATCCGGAGCCCAAAAAACCGATATTTCCGATCCGATCTCTTTTATTGGGAAGCTATACAGTCGCCCCCTCTCTAATCCGACCCTCTCTAATCCGTCACCCTCTCTAATCCGACCCATTTTGGCCGAGACGGATTTTTTTGTATGGAAATTCTCTCTCTAATCCGACCCAAATTCTCTAATCCGACCCATTTTGGGGGTCAGGGCCGAAAAAAATCAAAAGGGTCCCCCTTTTGTTTTTCAGAAATTTTCTCCGGCCGCCGGGATTGACGGCGGCAGGAGAAAATTTCTGAATTTCACATCCAAAATTCAAATTTTCAAGTAAAACTTTATCTAAATTTAAAATTTTCTTCAAAATTTGGCAAGCATATTTTGTGTGTTTTTGACCATTTTTGCAAAGAGTTTTTTTAACTACAAAAATTTTCATTTTTGGACTCTATTTTGGAAAACTTTTTGAGAGAAAATTTTTTTTAGCTAAATCGACTATCGCTAAATCGTGAATAAACGTTCTAGATGGGTCCTATTTTAACTTTAAAAAATTTCCATTTTTTGGATTTAAGCAAATTTTTTATTTTTACTTACTTGTTTTACCAGAAATTTGCTTAAAATTAAAAAAACATACACAAAAAAACATAAAAAATTATACAAGAGAATTTTTATGCTTATTCACGCTTATAAGGCATTTTTCTTTAGTTCCCCCTCCCATCCTACATTTTTCGCCAAAAAATCCACAGGGGGGACTTGATTGAGTGAAAAATCATTTTCTGAAAATTTTTGAAGAAAATCCATAGAGCCCCCTCAGGGCTGGGAACTTTGATCGCGGGTCCGATCCGATCTTCGGTGACCCCCAATCCGATCCGATCCGGAGCCCAAAAAACCCGATATTTCCGATCCGATCCAAAATTTTTTCCCAAAAATAGTTATTTTTCAAAATTTTTCCCAAATCATCTAAGTTTGTTGTTTATGCCCAAAAATGGGTAATATTTGCAAGTTTTTGGTAAAACATGGCAAAATTAATGTTTTTTCATGAAATTGTACAATTTTTCTATTTTCTACTCAATTTTGCTGAATTAAGAAAAAATTTGGAAAGAACACTTCTTTCAGGCAAAATTTTTCTCGGAAGCGAAAAATTTTGCAATTTTCGGCGTTTTTAGCTCAAAAACAGTAGTTTTCGTTACTAAAAACGACAATTGCCGATCAATAACTACGGGAAAATAAATAAAAATCAGCGCCGCAGGCGAAAATTATTCTATTTTCGGCGATTTTCATATAAAAATTTGCACTATTTTTATAAATACTTGGAGGAGAATTGTTATCCAAATAGCGCCGCAGGCGAAAATTTTCTCATTTTGGAATGGTGGTTCATTTTATTCCTGAATTTTTCATCAATGCAATTAGTTTACAGCAATAATTGATTAGTTTACAAATGTTTCCACTATTTCATATGTTAGTGTCAGAAAAAAATCAGTGGAACTTTTTAAAATGTCCAAAAAATTAACATCCCCCGAGGTATTTACCACCTACGGAGTACACCAGCGTCAAAATTTTTTTCTGGATTCAGGATCCCTTAAAACCCCTGGATGCAACAAATTACCCCAAAAAATTTGTTACATCCTTCAAGGACCGAACCCGAGAGCCCAACCCTTAGACCGCTGCCCAACCCTTAGATCGGTGCCCAACCTGGTTCCTAACAATTTTATAACCAGCGAAGCTAGAAACTACGAAATAGTGCACTTGGCCAACTTTTGGGCTCCGTAGCTCGAGCCAGGGACCATTGCTCTCAAATTTTTCTTTCCGTAAAATAACTCGTCCAGACCCATCGGCAGAATAAGGAGGTACCCGAACTGTTAATTTTTTAAATGTATTAAAAAATTTGACATTGTAACTTTGAAGTCCATATAAACTAATATAGGAATGTGCGTAAGAGGAACAAATTCTTTTGTTTTTCCAATCCATTCATTTCTCAAATTAGCTTGAAATTAAATTGGGATTTTTTATGGCATTTTTAATTATTTTTTTACCAAAAATTTGTTTGTTAAGTTTGTCTCTTATATTACTATAGCTGCATTCTATGAGCCACAAAACGCGCCTAGTTGGCCAGATTTACATTTAGGCTTCAGTTAGTAACAAATTATTCAGTTTTAGGTTGAACAATCTCTCGATATACCTGAAAAATGTATTTATATTTACGTCTTCAAACGGCTGCAGCCAACAACGCTTCAAGTAAACTCTTGAAACGTCGAAAAAGTGCTGGATTATTATATCACTAGCTTGAACTGGAGTCTCCGGCACTTATATCGGATTGTTCTCCGCTCATTGGGACACGCATTTTTCTGTGTGTCTTTCACCGTTTTTGGTGTCCATCTAGGTGCTCATGACAATTTTTATCCCAAAACAGTATACCGAATACCGGCAATAAAAATTATTTGAACGCAGTTCAAAGTTACTGGTGGATCTGAAAGAACTCGCAATTAAAGAAAAGTTTAAAAGAAAGAAGCATTGAACTCACATTAAGTTTGTTCTAGATAATTTAAAAGATACTGATTTCGAAAATGGAGAAGAATTAGCCATTGTAAAAAAATTAAAGCACGGCAAAACATTTATGTGGAATGATGATTTTGAACATAGGAGATAAATCATGAACAATTGAGTTGACAACCCCATGTATGGATTTTATCTAATTTTGTTGTACGAAATTTCAGGATAACATGGTTACAGGACTTCCCTTAATTAGAAACTTGGTTGGTACCCATTGAAAACTTTATTGGTTGGTACCAATCTATTTCTCCCCATGACTTGCGTCGGACAGATCATACAAGCCACTGTGCCTATTCAAAAATAGATCGATATTTTGTTCGATCTCTCTCATTCACACAGCACCCTACGTCCATACAAACCTGGGAAATAAGTGTGTGTCCTATGTGCGTACCATTCGCTATTCACTCACTGCTAACGAGAGAAGGAGTCGCGCACTGCAGTCATGGGTGCTCTTGACAAGCAGTTAGAGACTGCGCTCAATCAATACAAGCACGCAGCCAAGTCGCATTGCGGTTATGTTCTTTATCTAACCTGGCAGGTCTTAGTTGTGTGTAATAAATAATTATAGTAAAAATTGAATGAGTTTTTCTCCCAAAACAGCAATAAAAACTATTTCAACTCTTTAGACATCTGGATACTTCAATTGATGCCTGGCATTTTGATAAAGTAAACAGTCAAAAGATTTTTAACGTTGGCAAATTTTTAGTAAGTATCGACAATATTCGACGGAAAATATACTGAAAATATAAATATCGGGCATCCGTAGCTTATACTTTTCAAAAATGTCTTGAAGGGTTTGTCTGGATTCAGGACCTCTGAAACAGTCCCTGAATGAGTGTAATATCAAATTTTCAAGATGTTGGGTCAAATTTTGCCCTAAACCAGTGAATTTGATGTTTCTAGTATGTTCCTCGGTTTTCCGTGTTTTCCCATTTGGTGAATGTCAGAGAGGGCTTTTATCGAAATTTCCAAAGAAAACAGCGTTATCAGCTTTTTGGAATTGAAAATATATAGGAGTAATTTCATAATATTGAAAATCTACCCACGCCTATATTTGGAGGAATACAGAAAATTCCTCTGCAATTTCAGAGGAAGTTTTAGGGTATTAAATTACCTTCACTAAAAGAAACCGGCCAAACCTATCGAAACGAACCTCCTATTACTCTTCACCATTTTCCCATTTAACGAAAGAAACGATTGATCCTTTTACCTAGTATTTCAGTGCTGTCTTTTCCCCCCCCTGTCACAGGTGCATTCTTAGGGGTGCTTATTTCATTTTTCAGAGGTGCATTCTTAGGGGTGCTTATTTTTAGACAGGTACCTAATTAGGGTAATTTTTAGCGGGGAATCCGAATTTGAGGTCAAAATTTAGCTAAAATATAGACAAATTTAGACAAAATGACCTAAATTTTCGTTTTTCAGTGCTTATTTTTGGTGTCTGTAACGGTTTCGTGAGGGAGTTCATTCTTTCCAGTGCTTATTTTTCGTGTCTGTAACGGTTTCGTGAGGGAGTTCATTCTTTCCAGTGCTTATTTTTCGTGTCTGTAACGGTTTCGTGAGGGAGTTCATTCTTTCCAGCGCTTATTTTTGGTGTCTGTAACGGTTTCGTGAGGGAGTGCATTCCTTCCAGTGCTTATTTTTGGTGTCTGTAACGGTTTCGTGAGGGAGTGCATTCTTTCCAGCGCTTATTTTTGGTGTCTGTAACGGTTTCGTGAGGGAGTGCTCATTTTGGCTTCCACCAATGAAACTGTATCAGACATCAATAAGATGATTTTGGATAGATTGAAAGAAAAAGGATATGAAATGTTTACACATTATGGTGTCGATACAGTAGAAGACGGAGATGAATTTGATGAAAACAAGAAATATGAAAACCACTTGGAATATCCCATTGAATGGCTTCATAGCCTTGAATTAACAGCTTTGCCACCGTGTTGACAATATCCTATGTTTTTGTCAAACAATTTTATTTTGTAAAACACTTTTAATTATTTTATAGTTTTATTTTAAGCTTTCATTTATAAATTACAATAAGTGAATTTTGTAAGT
>JAKKPZ010000535.1:0-28245 GCA_022814885.1 Ditylenchus destructor | reverse complement strand
TTCGAGCGGCCGAAGGCCGCGAGGCTCCGCTGACAAAGCCAGGCACCCGAACAACCCAATCTGACCGCTGATGGCAGTGCGCTGATGCACGCTAACCGCTTCCTAGCTGTGAGGGGGGCGCGAAGCGCCCCCCTCTCAGCTATCTCGTAATATCGAAGCATAAAGGCGGTCACTGTCTGGATATGCTCAAGTAATACTTGAGCAATATGCAAATCTCGTAATATCGAACTGTCTGGATTTAAGCATAGCGGACCAAAAAAATGTTGTCTGTAACAATGGTGCCGGAAAATTCTGAAAAATTTTCTTCTGAAAGCTTTTGACCAGCACTTCCTAGGAATATTTTAACCTCTTACATGCTTTGCTTCGCTCAGGAGAAAGAATTTCGCAAACGCTGCCGAAGTCTTTCCATACATTACAAATCTGGCCCTTTGAAAAAGCGGTCTTTCGGGAGTTATGTGTTGTACAACCACTCCTCTGCCAAACACGCCAAAGTCCAAATGCATGTGCACCAGGGCTGCAACCGGTATCCGGTATCCGGTTAATCGGTATCCGGTATCCGGCGTTTTTGGCCATCCGGTATCCGGTTACCGGTTTTTTGGGGGGTGCGCCGGTTGCAGGCCAAAAAATTAAGCACCCCTAAGAATGCAGTCAGCGCCGCAGGCGAAAATTTTTGAAAATTTCGTAGAATATTCAAAATTTTCAATGTCAGTTTTTGGCATACAGCGTAATTTTTCAGAAAATTTTCGCCTGCGGCGCTATTTTTCTTTCTAACTTTTCCTTTTAATTTCACTATTTTCCCCAAATTAAACTAATTTTATTTCGCTAAAACTCATTCTTTTCTATCTTTTTCAGTAATACAGTTTTAGTATTTTAGAATTTGATGCATTTATACTTCCAGATCTTAATTCGAAAGATTTACAACATTTTTCAAAGTCAATTTTGCCTGCGGCGCTATTTTCATTTCGTTTAATTAATTGAAGGCCAAATTGTAACAAAATGGCGCCGCAGGCGAAAATTCTTCAAAAAATTTGCTGTCACTTTAAAAATTGACTAAAACTTATCATTGAAAAAATTATAGCAAAGAAATTTTTGAATATTTATTGAAAATTCCACATATTTTTGTCAGCCAAATTTTTGCCCAAAGAACCAAATTTTTCAATCATGACTGGCTCAATCATTCTAATTTTTATCACTTTTCATATTAAATTTCTGATAATTTTCGAGAATATACAAAATTTTTGTCCATTAATGTCAATTTTACCAACCACGCCCTGTCTAAAGCGATTTCTAAAATATTTTCCATGACTTCTTGGCGAACAAACCAAACTTCTCAAAAATTCTCGCCAATTTTTTCATAGAAAATTTGACTAGAAGATTGCGTGCAGCTCTGTTTGCAATGGTCATTGGAATTTGCACTTTGTAAAAAATGGCCAAAAGATGTAAAAATGCAAAATTGGTAAACAATGGTGCTATAAAAGAGAAAAAATTGCTCATATTTTGTAATAAAATAGCTAAAAATGTTGCTAAAAGATGTCTAAATATTTGAGTTTTATAAGATTTATTCTAACTTCGCATATTTATAATAAAAAGGAAACAAAAAGCACGCATTTAGGTAAACTTTCTGCAAATTAGCGCCAAAATTGGAAAAAATTTTCAAATTTGGCGCCAAAAATTTGAAAAAGTTAATATCCGGTATCCGGTCAGGCATGGTAGCGCGGGAAAACCAAATTTGAATTCAATAATTTTTTTCTCAATTTTTTATCGTGTTCGGATATTTTCTGATTGTTCCTACCCCACCGGACCGGGGTACGATCTATCGATTGGCGCTATCAAAATAGGGTATATCGCCACAAAAAATGGGTGGTTTACCCTATTTTTCCGTTATTTCGCAACACCTATTGTGAAATAATGAAAAAATAGGGTAAACCACCCATTTTTTGTGGCGATATACCCTATTTTGATAGCGGCAATCGATAGATCGTACCCCGGTCCGGTGGGGTAGGAACAATCAGAAAATAGCCGGACATTGTAAAAAATCGAGAAAAAAATTATTGAATTCAAATTTGGTTTTCCCGCGCTACCATGTCTGTATCCGGTTAATCGGTATCCGGTTATCCGGTGTTTTTGCACTATCCGGTATCCGGCTCGGCTTTTTCACACTATCCGGTATCCGGCCCGGCTTTTTGTCCGACCGGTTGCAGCCCTGATGTGCACTATTCCGGGACCGATCTGGAAAGCTGTTATCTTGTTAAACATAAGTTAGTTCATTTTTATCTCCAAAATCTTAAATGGCTCTCTACGTATCATCCACCTTTTCATCCACCGGCTAACTATTCTAATAAACTGATGGTTTTAAGCGGTGCCCAACCGAGATTCTTTACTTTTATAGATTTCGACCCACTTATCCCAAACTTGTAGTCTGTTATTTAATTGAATATACTCTAGTACAGGCTTATATCATTCTTCCTTTATTGTATAAAATTGGCAGAATGCCAGAAAGTAGTTTTACGGAGGATTTCTCTTTTGGTTAGTTACTGGATTGAGATAGGAAATGAGACTTCGATACCAAAAATCAGCAAAATTCTACGGTCCGGCAATGAAGGGTTAACATTATTTCTTCATGAGACTTCAAATGTTTTTTGATACAAAAATGTCTTTAAAAGAAAACAACTTTTAAATGCTTTGTGTCTCGCACAGAAAAATCCGCTTAGGCAGCCAAAACGCTGAGTTAATTTTAATTTTTTTTATTTTTATTTTGCCGTTTTTTTTCCAAAATTTGTTATATTTTGTTGAATTTTAGCTTTTAATTTAGTCTGAAGTAACAATGAAGGCTAAAAAAGCAGAATTAAAGTCTAGAATCGGCAAAAAATAGCTAATTTAAAAAAATTTTTTTTAAATATTTTGCGATTTTTTTAAATATTTTAATTAATTAAAACCGGAATTAAAAAAAAATTTTTTTCGGGTCTTTAGTGATAACCAAAAACAATGCTTTAAGTATAGGCTTTGTGCAGTCATAGAGAGCGGATAATAATCTAGGAAATAACCCAGTGCAAGAAAAACAAAGTACACGTTAACATTAAAGTATCCCTACCTGTTGAAAAATTCAAAACTTTTAGCCGTTTTCTATAACCAGGAAGCGAAAAAACAACTACATGGTGGCACAATTTTTTGCCCTATTTGTTTCTCAATTGTTGTAACATTTTTCCAATCATGTTGACCTGATTTTGTTACAGATTAATCTAGACAAAATAGGAAGAGTTTTCACACCAAACTCACCGTACCAGCTTTTTAAAAATTTGCAAACGACGTTCCCGAAATTTAAAATTGGTTTTTCAGAAAATCATGATTTTTGTTTTGACAATTACAAGCATTTCCAGGCATTCCGGACGCTGATTTTTTGCATTAATGGGTCATCCACTTCGGAAGGTGCCTTTTGATTTCAAATGGCGGTTTGAATTCGCGCCTTTTTGCATCTTCTCTGCTCAAACGTTATATGTTATTTTTCTATTACTCATTGCATTCCAAAGTGCATTCTTGATATTTTTGAAAGTATTTGACTGAATTTTCATGCATTCCTCGCGTATTTTTATATATTTCCGTATTATTTATGAAATTTTAGACCACGAACAACGACATTTTCTGCTCACTTCACGTTTCAAGGACCTTAATCGTTTGTATATTCAATTGTGATGAATGGTACGACCTAGCTATGGATATTTTCACCTGGATAAACGAAAAGGACAAAGAAGGAACCTTTTGGCGTAGAGGAATAGAAGATTTGCCTCGTAGATGGAAGGCAGTAGTCGATAATAATGGAAATTATGTAGATTACAAATAAAATTTATCGTTGTTCATGCTTTTTTTTGATGATTTATTATTAAATTTCAAGCTATTTGTCTATAAAACTCTCAAGAATGCATTATTTGTCTAAAAAACTAACAGAAAAACACTATTTGTCTACAAAAACATCATGAAAGTACTTTGGAATGCAATGAGTAATAGAAAAATAACATATAACGTTTGAGCAGAGAAGATGCAAAAAGGCGCGAATTCAAACCGCCATTTGAAATCAAAAGGCACCTTCCGAAGTGGATGACCCAATAAAGGGTGTTCGGACATGCTGAATCCGAATTTGAACTCAGTGTTTGGCCCGAGTTTAAATTTTTGGAACATTTTTGGCATTGTGCAAAAATGCCCCATTTTTACCCCCACAGGTGGCATATGGTGTTTCCGAGTGTGGAGAATCCGAAATAAACAGTTTAAAATGGAAAATTATATCGCGGAGGGATTAATATGGTCATAAAATATATTTCCCTTGTGAAAAATACGAAATACAACTAAGTTGAAATTCATTTGACAGAAAACAATGTTTTCAGCATTCCAGAGATAGATACCTAGTTAAGCAGTCTTGGCTATGAACCTGTGTTATACATTGAGTGCGTATCTTGCAATGAGTTAAAATTCATTTTATTTATTTATGAAAAATGCAACCATATGAAAATTAGGATTCAAATATGGCATTAATGTCGTGTTATCGTGATTGGTTCCACTTTAGACCCTTTGGTTGCCTTACTCGTCTGCACTGATCTTCGTTCTGTGAACAGTGAACTATTCTCTCGTCTCCATGATCGTGGTAGGATTATGGAATAGACATGATCTCTGACCTTTGAGCTTGCCCACAGAAGAGACCACGCTGGCAGGACAATAGTGCTTAAATCGTGTACCCAACAAAGTTGGTTGGCGAGACTCAGGAAAAAGTTGAAATCAGACCGGAAGAGCCAGCTGGCAACATACACCAGAATCTAAAATGTTTCATAAATTGTTGAACTGATAAAGCAAATGGACTTAAAAGGGACACTTTTGCCCATAATTTTATGGGTGGTCCTACAACGAAAATCGGAACACAGTTTGGATATATAGCAGTCCATAGTTCTATTAAACACTCGTTATTGACCTGCCTTTATGAGAGAAAAGCAACTGGCAAGCGAGAAAGTAACAACTGAATTTCCTGGAAGGATACAAATTATTCTAACGGTCAAGCTAAGATTCCAAACAGCTCAATGATTTTCCGTCGTTTTGATTATAGAATTTTTTTAAAATAACTTCCTCCGATGCAAATTGATTCGCACTCTGTAAGACCTGGTTCATGGATTTCACGGCGGGTTCCAGAAAGGTTGCCCATAACTTTTTTTTATTTCCATACTAGTGGTAGTTGACTGTTTTAAAAATGTAGATGTAAGTGTCTAGTTTCTAAATATAGAAGAAAACAATTTTTACCCCACATTTAACCCATGAAATATGCAACCCCTTTGTAAAAGCTTGTTTTTCCGGATTTTTCCATAGCGGGGTGCACTTTTCAGGGGTAAAAAGTGTGGTAAAAAATTTATTTCTTCGATATTTTGAAACTAGACACTTGCCGCTATATTTTTGCAAAAACACCTACTACTCCCAAGTATGAAAATAAAAAAGTTATGCCCAGCCCCTCTGGAACCCCCGGCAAATCCCCATGTGCGTAGCGGCGGTATAAGACAGTTCAATAATAGGTGCTTTATTCCGCTGCGAGAGCGTCAAAATCCCAAATGTCGCCTTTTACTAAATCTTACCAGAAATAAATAACCAGCCATCATCGAAAATAAAACTTACGTAGAATACGGCCATAGAAAGTTGAGACAAAAATGTAATAATGGCATAAACGGTGAGGCGAGATTCTACTTGTTGTTCCACCAATTTCGCTGTGGTCATGTTTGCTTGCGAACTTCTTGATCGTCGATACATAATTAACGTGAGTATGTTCAGAAAGCCTATAAACATATCTTTAAATTTGCAGTTTGGCGGGAAAAGGGATGAACTGTCTTTCCACTCCCGGTAAAATAGTGTGCGAAAAAACATTTCTTATAACCGTAAGAAATACTTACCGCAGATTGCAGTAAACAGCAACGCCGAATATGCTGCGACATACGCAGATGCCATGTACTAAAAAGAATAAATTAATCTTTCATCTATACTCTCAATTAGAGTTTATACATGAAAAGAAAGCCGATGCTTCGCCGCGGAGCACGCTCCAAATCCGGGATTTTCAGTTTTTCCGGAAGCCATAAATCCCGGAACTCGCCAAAGTACACGGCGAGACCGGTTCCAATCGTCTTGGCTCGCCGAGAGGAAGCGATCTAGGTATCACATGCCCAAATCCGAACGCCGATGCGGGTACTTGCCTTTTACGTGACTCACGTTTTCACGTACGTGACCCTCAATTCTGACATTGATAACCCCTCCCCCTAAAATTATGGGTTTTGGGGGTACTCGCGAGGTTGGGGTCCGGGAGCGTCGAAAGTGGTAGATCCTATTGTCTCTCCACGAACACAATGCGCCTAAGAGGGACTCGATAAAACTAATTGCGGTAGGTGTCTACGGCAAATCGTGTGCCGGCCCACCACACCAGATGACGTAGTCACTTACTGCTGGTGGGTGGTTCAGCATGGGCCCGACCCGGTCTATGCTCGCTTTGCTCACTCCAGCCCAGACCGGACCTTGGAGGTGCAAAAGGTGCCTATGTGTGAAGGTGGTGCCTATAAAGCGTATAGGCGGTACAAAGAAAGCAAATACTCAGAAGGTGCCGAGTGAGTCAGCTTGGCCCCTTCTGGACCTCCACTCGATCCGACCCGAACGGGGCCTTACCCGTTATATGCTCGGAGTAATCCTAATAAAGAATGTATGTAACTTTATCCTGCGGCCCTCACTAGCCATTGTTCGGACGGAAGAGTTGTTCCGTTAATAAGACTTGTTGGCCTGCCACAGCGCCGATAGTAAAACATTATGTTAGATAAATCAGAACTTACCGTTCTATCGGGTTTAAAGTCGATAGCTACAGTAAACGTCCAATTGTCATTTTGAAGTCGCACAAAATAATCATAAGACAGCACTTGGACCGTGCAGGCTAACGGTGCCACGTATGTTATGAGAATAGATACCGGCAACAGGTATATCCAAGCCTAAACAATGAATGTAACAATTAACGGTATTCGTGATTTTATGTTGAACTCGAGAAAAGCTTTCCAATTTCAGGTTTTTCTAGTAACAATCGTAGCCAATTTTTCTAATCTGACGACATGTGTCTTGAAGACATTAAAAATGTACTAATAATGCCATTAGAAGTGTCATTTTAGAGCTGTTAAATGCATAATTGCGCAAATGCCTTATTTGGCCATTTCCCATATCTAAAGTTACCGGTACTCCATTATATGACAAATATTGCTCCAGGGCTGATTTTTTACAGATTCTATTTTTGATCCAGGTACAGAATTAAAAAATAAAACTCAAACCCTCAAGGAATTTTCGATAGGCTGGCATTATAAATTGTATATGGAACCTATAAATCCAATATATTTATCCTCCACATATGACATAATTTATGTCATTGCTTTGTATTTGTTTCTAATTTCGAACTTCTTGTTTCGAAATTTTAATTGTTCCCAAGCAAAAATTGATTACGCATAATTTATTACCTTTTTATGACCAAGAGGAAAAACTATCAAGGTTAATCGATTGAGCAATATGAACAGCGTTGAGAGGTTGTCGGCGTGGAATGTGTAATAATTGAAAAAGAAGACAAATCCCAGCAGCTGTGAAGGCATGACCTTGAAGAATTCAATAAACAGCCCGATGCGGCCCAGTCGCATGTAAAAGTACGAGCAGAAATAATTATAGAAGTTCTGTAAAGTGAGTATTAATAGTTTATTAGTTAGTATTGTTACAACTTGGCCTACCGTAATGAATCGCACAATGAAGAGCCGGAAGAAAGCTGATCGAAAGTTAGACTGATGTATAATAAGGACGAACACCTTAAACAATGGACTTAAACAGGAGCTTAAATGGTTACTGGTAAAAACGAGAGATACATAATTTTTTGAGTTCAAATGTTTCGGAATATCTGGAATAACGGAATGCACTCCAAGATGAAACAACCCCTACTGCCGAAACAAATTTAGGTCAGGTTGGTCCCTCCTGAAACTTTATGTCCCCATGATTGACAAACATTGATCAACAAATTGTTATGTTATATATTATATGACCTATTGTTATGTTTTGAACAAACCTCAATTATGTACAGGATTAGTGAAGGAACTCCAATGATTAACGAGAATATAAACGGCGGATATATCGCCTGAGAAATAACGGAGCCCATGAAATTCTTTCAGTGCCGATAAGCGGGAGTTTAAATTTTGTAGTTTATAAATCGGATATGAATAATTTAGTACCTGCATACAACTTCAAGCTAAAGGCGTATAGCGCCAACCAGTCAGTTCTTATGTATTATTCACCGCCTGTTTTCACCTTTACTTCGTTTTACCTGGAAGGCAATTATGAATGTTATCAGATGATTTCTGAGAAAAATGATAACTCATAGTAAATATGTTGTTGCGGTTTTGCAAAATTATGAGTTAGGACGGAAGGAAGGAAGATGCTTACGCTCAGACCTGTTATTTATAAAGTGCAACTTTATCTGCTTCCGTGCTATAATTACACCCTACTCTCAAAAACAGGTATGTTCAGAGAGCCACGATCGAAATATCAAGATTGTTAGAAAGATCGGATTCAGATGCGGTAGATTTCAAGCTATTTGCAAAGTACCTACGCAATTGCCAAAGTTCCTTCGAATAATACCCAACTAGTGGCTACGGGAGCCTGGTTAAAACTTAAAATTAGCCTAAAACTTAAAATTCATCCGTATGTCGCGCGACACACGGAGGAATTATCGCTTCAGCTTATTATAAGGATAATGATTCAGCTTACGCTCAACCACAGTTTCAGTCAATGGCCAATCATAAACTTGAGATCAGGAGCGTGATAGGCAGTCAAATTTTAATCATTAATGTTTATTTGGCTCCACTCTTAAACGAAGAAAGTTGAACTTTCTATCAACTTGCCGTAAATTTCAATTCCGCTTCGGTTCCGTAAATCTTAAATGAGTCCTGGTTAAATGTAGGAAAGTTTTAAAAAGTGTACAACAATTAATAACTTTTCACTGAAATTTGTGTAAAATAATAAATAGCGGAACTTTATATTTAACTCTTTGACAAGCTGTGGCGTAGTGTTTACTCTTCTGATGAAACTTTTCCACATCAGACGATACAACGCCTATAAGGTCACTTGAACAATAACATCGAAGTTGTCGGCAATAAAAAGAAAAGACTTGCTTCGGAAAAGAAATAAAAAACAAGCCTTTAGGGGAAAACTTTTTTATTTATCTGTGCAAGTCTGGCATTTCTTGGCGGGAATGCAGAGGTAGGAAAGTTTGATGACTGGGATCAAACTTTAAATACTACAAGATCACAATATAGCCAGAGACGTATTTATTTATGAAAGTCTCACACAAAACAAATCACTTCAAAGTAGCAGTGCAAAAAACTCGCGCATTATCCCCACGTGCCTATTTTCGATCCTATGGAGCCTTTACTAGACTGATGTGACCTTCGTTCCATGAAAATTACGCTATCTTCCATTCTCCAGGATCGTGGTAGGACCAGTGAACAAACGCGTTCTCTGACTTTCCTGCTCGCCCACAGCAAAAACCAAGCCGGAAGAACAATATTGTTTATGTCGTGCACCCAGCAAAACTTATTGGCAAGATTCACAAAAAAGTCTGGGTCGGATTGAAATATCCAGGCAGCAATATAGCGGAGTATCTAAAAAGTGTTAGGTTGTTGCAAAAGTTTAAAACATAAAAGCTCTTACATAGTACCCAGCTATAGAGAGCTGGGTTGAAAATGTAATGATCACATACATCGTGAGACGCGATTCCACCCTCTGCTCCGCCGAATTGGCGATGCTCAAATTTGTGTGCGTTGTTTGTCGATAGAGAATTAATGTGATGATGTTCAATACGCCTTAAAGCAAATAACAATATAAGCAACTGATTATAGTTGAATGGTGGTCACCCATTTGGGGAAATGGAAACCTTATTCGTGTGCACTGATCCATTCTTTTTTGTTACTGATATGGAATTGAAGCTTTTGCGCAAATCCTTAAGCTTAAGCAAAATTATGCTTAGGCAAAGGCTTAGACTTGGTTCTCTTGAAAGAAAAACTGAATCTGACCCCTTACAGGGGTTAAATCCATAATTATTGTTTGCATTAGTGGACACCATTAACAAAAAAGAGTGAATCTGTAAGCTTGGTATGGTGAGTAAATGATGGCGCAAATACCACTTGGATTGAACCGTACTTTATTAACATTTCGTACACCTAAGCTTTAAGTTTGGTCTTAAAATGATCATTGGACCTCGTCCTACCGATTAAGCTTAATCCTAACTAGAAGTCTTAGCTTAAGCTTAATGCTAAGCCTAAACCTAAGCTTCGCTTAACCCCAATCCTAAGCTTAGTCGATTAGTCTATGCCAAGGTCCTATTGGGTTGATCAATAAGTCGCGGCCCCCCATAAACTCGCGTTTTTTGGCATGATATAGCTTTTCTGACCGCAGTTTTCTTAGGAAACCATACTGGAAATATAGGGGTAGGAAAGGAACATTTTTGTCCAAAATGTCGTATTTCGGCCAAAAAATGACATATTTTTTTCAAAAAAGTGGCTTTTTATGTCGTCCGGAGAACCTAGAAAAATAGAATTTTTGAGCGGACATGCTAAAAAATTCGATTTTTAGAAATTCATAGGATTTCCTTCCTGCAAATAGCGTTTCTAGTGCAACTTTTTTTGCAGATTCCAAATCTACCATTGGTTTTTCGACATCGGCCGAAAAAACGGCATTTTTTGGCAATTTTCGACGAAATAGGGTATATTGGCAGTATGCCAAAAACGCCAAAAATTTGAAACTCCACCTAAAATCTGGTTACGGATTCGGAATCGGAATATCCGAGAACCACCGGATACATAAAATTTCCATCATATACCGTATTTACCAAAAACTTTTTGCGGAACGTTCTCCGGACGACATAAAAAGCCACTTTTTTGACAAAAAATGTCATTTTTTGGCCGAAATATGACACTTTGGATAAAAATGTCCTTTTCCTACCCCTATATTTCCAGTATGGTTTCCTAAGAAAACTGCGCTCAGAAAAGCTATATCATGCCAAAAAACGCGAGTTTATGGGGGGGGGGGAGGGCCGCGACTTATTGATCAACCCAATACCCCCATAGTTACGTTATATCATGAAGGCTTCTAGAACATTCTGGAAGGTTCCAGGGTAAATTAAAATACCTTCCTGTCATTGGCCAATGGCGAGAAACCGGATGTGTGTTAAAATAACCTTTGTGTGCTTAAGGGGAAAACGACCAATGTGAGTCGATTGAGCAACATGAACAGCGTTGAAAAGGTTGTCGGCGTGGAATGTGTAATAGTTCAGAAAGAAGAAAAATGCTAACAGACGAAAAGGCATTGCCTGGAATAAACCAATAAACAGCCCGAGGCATCCGAGCCGCATGTAGAAGTATGAACAAAAATAGTTGAACAAATTCTGTAAATTAATCACTGAGTGTTTAATGACGGCCGGTTCCATGGATTCAACCTACCGAAATGGAGCGCACGATGAACAGTCGGAAGAATGCCGTACGAAAATTTGACGCGTTAGACACGAGTACGAATACCTTAAATGGTACATCTTTGAAAAATTACTTCTTGCTACTCCTTCCCTTCTTCAAAATTCTTTCTGGTACTAGTTCCCTAAACCAATTTATGTCGCTGAAATTCTCATTGCCCCAAAATGGAGCTTTTGGACACTTAATTTAGAATATCGTGCTTAAAGACTTTATTTCGCAAAACAGACTTCTCTTTTGTTCTCCGCCCATTTTGGGTGTTTAAACCGGCCTTCACCACAGGCGTATAGGCCCCTACGCGCTCGAACTAAATCCTTCGTTTTTTGCACGATATTCGAAATTAAGTGTCCAAAAGCACCATTTTGGGGCAATGAGAATTTCAGGGACAAAAATTGGCTCAAGAAATTAGTACCAGACAACATTTTGGAAAGTGGGAAGGTAGCTCTGCGCTTTAACTTTTGCGTAGACTTTTCAAAGCGCACGCACTAGCTCTCGTGTGAGCTCCTCTCAACATGTAAGAATTAATTATTATTAATTAACAATTTTTGGGAGAAATCCTTAAAAAGTATGTGCTTTAAATGTACGTAAAAAACAATAAACATCAATAAAATAGTCTGAGACAAACCTCTGTTATGTATAGGATTAGGGAAGGTATGCCAACGATTAGTAAAAATATGAACGGCGGATACGTAGCTTGAGAAATAGCTTCCCACATTTGCCTAAAATTGCATTATTAAACCACAAGAATTAAAAACACCAAAAAAAGCAATTCGACGTGGCTGGTCCTTTCTAGCCGAAGTGCTAAAAATGCTTCCGGGTAAAGAAGAACTATACGAGAGTCGCGACAGTCAGAATAAAGATGCGGCGCAATTATTGGCCCCTGAAGACCTCAGGACTTTTAATAAGGCAAATTTTCCGCCCTCGACATTGGCACTGAAAATAAATGCTATAATTATTTTGTTAAGAAATTTAATGTTGCAGAAAAGACTTTGCAACGGGACACGGTTGCGTGTCAAAACAATGAGTAAAAACATTATTCAATGTACCATTGTTTCGAACAACGTGAAAGATCGAAAAACGGTATTGCTTCCACGAATAACGGTTGTGGACGACAAAAACAGATTTGGATGTCATTTGTATAGACAGCAATTCCCAGTAAAGTTAGCATTTGCTATGACGATAAACAAGGCTCAAGGCCAAACGTTAGACAAGGTCGGACTTGATTTGACCAGACCAGTGTTTAGTCACGGCCAGCTATATGTTGGAGTGTCACGTGTCCGTTCTTGGCACCACTTAAAAATCAAGTTGGCTGCAAAACAAATTGAAAAGGACGACTATAAGGTACCAAATATTGTGTACAAGGAAGTTCTATAAATAGAACATGCGTGTGGTTGAAGGAAAAAAGTAGAAATTAAAGTTAAAAAGAAAAAAAACAAAAAAATGTGGGGGGGGGGTCTGCGGATGTTTTTAGCCGCACTGACGAGCTGTAGACCCACTGATGAGCTGTAGCACTGATGAGCTGTAACCCTCGAAGTAGTATGATGAAATATAGTATGTATTATAATGTATACCTGATTTTACGAATCAACTTATCTATAAAGCATACTGATATGCAGGAGGCAACCAAGCGGCGGAGCCGCGGGTGCAGTCCTATGGAATAGCTTACTATAAAGGATGCATTCCTCTGGAAACTCAAATTCTCCTTCATCTTTGTCTTGCAGTTCGCCATCATCAAGTTTTCTCAATGCTTCCAAAAAACTCAATTTCTTCAGGATCAACTCTTTGGTTAGTTTGAAGGATGGTTTGAAGTGTTTCCATAAATCGCATTTCTTAATACTGGTATAATAATAGTAAAATTCTCATGTGATACAATTCGACTTGTGATGGATATATTTCATACATTCTCCCAAGATTTTCACTCTTATAAAACTTTTGCGATCTTCTAACGTCTGTATTCAATAATAAAATTGCACAAACTGCAATTTTTGGCCATTTGTGGGTAAAAGGCGCAGAATGCCAAGAAAACGCCAAGTTTGAATCTTGCGACACGGAATAAACCCTCAGGTGCAAACAATGGCCATCTACAACGGCCAACTACATGAAAAAGTCGCAATTTTGCAGCGATCGGATTTTGGAAAAATTTTCCTCCCATTCGGCAACCTCGTTTTCCACTTTTTTTGTGGGCCGATCGGGCTAATCTTTTTTTAAACAAAACGGTAAGCTCATGGCTAGAAAATGAGTATAGAATTAAAAAAAAAGATATTTTGAAAAGAAATCGTCAGATTTAAATTGAACACACTGTACTATTAGTTCCAATAACCTTATTGTTTTCAGCTCATGGAGCCAGTATACCGTCAGCTTTTCCCATTAGCTAGCCTAGAAATCTAGAAAAATCAATTAAATATTAAGCATTTATGTGTCATCTTTTATTTGTAGAAAATATTGCGTAATTTTTATTGGAACAGGTAAACTGATTACAGTATCGGACAATAGTCAACATCTGGTTTCGATATACTTGAAAAAGGTTTCTGGTCATCAGTCAGAGTTACGTTTTGAGATTTATGAAAGCTCTTTGAGTTCCATTATTCGTTCCACAATAGCAAGTTCGTTTTTATTTTCAAAGTCGGTCTCCTTTAAATTATTTATAAGAGATTGAACATATCCCTTAAGTTCTTTTTTCTTTTCTTCCGTGAACATTTTCCCAGTTTGAAGCTTGTTTAGTTCCACCAGTAAATTTGAACTGTATTCATGTATTTTGTTCACAATAGGTTTCATCCCAGAAGAACCTTTTAAATAATCTAGCCCAAACTGAAGATTGCTCATAAGAGTTTTTTGATTGATTTCAGTGATTTGCGTTCCAACTTTCAGCGCATTTAAATTGGTCATAACAATCTCGCATTTTTCGTATGCATCTTTTGCTTTTTTCGCTAGCACATCTTCTTTGATATCCGATGGACTTTTATAGGCGTTCACATGCCACTGAAGCGAGCTAATAGCATTTTGACAATAAACAGAACTCTCAACGGTCTAAAAATAATTACTAATCACGGTTAAATCAAAGCTACTTAAAAAGTTTGATTTTAAATTTTTTATCTAAAAATGTTTAAAATAATGAATGTTTTGAATTTTCTACCAACTATTCCCAAATTATATATGTGAATTTAGGAAAACTAATTCATAATTAAAGATATTTTACAATTTATTATTAATTATCCCTATATAATAACAGGCAACCGCGTTTCCGTCTGTCTGTCTGTCTGTCCGACAGGTAAATGTTCGGCACCTTTCCGTGGATAGATCGGGGCGAGTGATAGCTCATTTGAAAGCCCTGAGGCTGTAGGTCCCGACAAAACTTTCAGACCCAAAATTTGAATATTTGAATTCGCGCCAAAACCGAAAAACGTGTTTTTAAGGGTTTTGGCTATGGGAAGTGATGTTTTTTATGTTCCCAATCGATTTCTGAGGCGATTCTGGACAACTTTGCTTTTTACACTTTTTGGTTTGGCGCATTTTTGAAAAAAAGCCACTTTTTGGCCAAAAAATCGGGTTTTTTGATGCAATGTGTCTACGGGTCTGATTTTTGGTACCCGGGGGTTTTCGGGTACGCTGATCACGAATCTGACGTCAGATTCGAGATGTGTTCTCACGAGGTCGGAACTTTCCCGGGCGGGATGTTACTAACGGGCGGGATGTTGCTTGGTACAACTTCTACTCCCGAACAACCCAAGTCTGACCGCTGATGGCGGTGCGCGAAGCGATGAAGAACCCAATCTCCCGCTGTGCACACTCCCGCTTCCTAGCTGAGAGGGGCCGCGAAGCGGCCCATCTCAGCTAGTTACATTAATTAATGTGGAATTACTAATCTCGTTTAAATCAAAATGTTCCTTACCTTTCTTACTTCGTCATCCTCCTTACCCTTCATGAAGTGCGGATAATTAAAGCAATTATTTATTTTGTAATGCATTTTATTTATTTCTTGAGACACCTTTTGCCGCCCTGCGATAAATGAGTTACCATCTGAAACTTAATAAAATACAGTCGGACCTCGGAATAACGCGCCTCAGATTAAGGCGGGTCTCGGATTTACTATAAAATTTTGTTCGGTCCCTTGATCCGCGTTATTCCGAGGTCCGTCTGTACAATAATAAAATAATTTTAAATGTCGTCTCGGTTTTAGCCGTGATTTGGTATGAGCGAATAATAATGAGCAAGGAACATTTATATCAAAATAGTAGTAACGGCATGAATTCTCGTAAATCTAATTAACGTTTCAAAACTTGATTCCGAAAAAAATTTGAATGGTTTGCCTTAAAGGTTTTCGGCAAATTTAAAATTTTGAAACGGTCAAAGTTAACGCTGATCATTTTTGTTCACAACATCCGATTTCACATCGTATTATGAAATCGACTCCGTGTCTCCGAAAGCAAATCGACAATTGTTATTTATTCCGATCGGGATGAAATTGCACTATGTATGAATGAAAGCATTTAGGTAAAAATGAGTTTTGACGGTATCAATTTTTTTCTAGCTTTTTACCATCTAAATCATTCTCCAATTTCTTTAAAATTTCTTTAATAGTTTGGAAACATTTATATACGATTCGTAGATATTAATGTAATAGCATTGTTTTGTATTAACGTAACTGTTAAAGTGTCACTATGGTCGTGCAAAGTTTAAAAATACAGTCGACTCTCGATATACCGCACACACGATAAGCCGCACTTTCGATAATCCGCACAAATCTGGCTGGAACGGATTTTTTCTATGCAAAACTCCCTCGATATACCGCATTTTGTGCGGTTAAACTCGATATACCGCACAGATTTTTGCGGAACCGAATTGAAATTTCCAAGTAAAATTTTTCGTTTATCCGCACAAAAAATGGTACTGTTTTTTGGGGCAAATTTGAATTTTTTTCACAAATTTTTTCCCGTTTTTGTTCAATTTTTCAAAAAATTTTTCCAAATTTTCAAAAATTTTTTCAAAAACCGGGAAAAATTCAGTAAAAAATTCAAAATGTTTTTGGGGGGGATTTCAAATTTTATTTTTTATTTTAAGACTGACAAAAATAGGAAATTTCGTTTATCCGCACAACTTTGCAATGGAAGGATTTTTTTTATACAAAATTCCCTCGATTACCGCACTTCTGATAACCCTCACTTTTGAATACCGCACAAATCGCCATTCCCGATGTGTGCGGTATATCGAGATATGATTGTATTAGGTTGTTCACAAAGTTTTCAGACTGGGCACAGGGTTTTTTACCGGAAAATCGGGTCCGAAATTTGCCGATTTCACCTATATAGGGTTTTTCGATGCGGGGAACCCAAAATTTGAGGTTGGAGTTAGGTGGTCCCGCCGAAAATTGAGAAAGCTGCTCTTTTCTGCAAAAAATGGCCATTTTTGGTCAAAAATGGACATTTTTTGCGCGATACGAAAATACCAATTGCAGATTCGGAATCAGCGTATCAAAATACCCCTAAAAACACTCATTACAAAAAAAATTTCCCACATTTAAAAAATCGATGTTTTCGGAAAACCATGTGGCCCCCTATGGTCAAAAAAATAAAAATTTTCGGATTTTTTGGAAAACATGTTTTTAGGGGTATTTTGATGCGCTGATTCCGAATCTGCAATTGGTTTTTTCGTATCGCGCAAAAAATGGAACTCCTGCCGAATGTTACCGTCGGAAAATATTTTTTCAGAAACGATTTATTTAACACTAGAAACAACAATGGCTTTGGCGCTTCTACGGAAGTCACGCCCCCAAAATCAATAGGGTCCCCCCTATGGTTTTTTTGGGACGTGTTGATTTGGGGGCGTGACTTCCGTAGAAGCGCCATGGCTTTGTTTACATATCATCGAAAACATCGTGATCACATTCTTTGTCAAAAGTTTGTCGGTGTTCCAGTTCACCTTCGACTGGCTTGTATGTTTCTCGCACATGAGTCCAAAAATTGAATAAAGCATCACGACTCAGGCGTAAGCTTAGAAATTACTCCCAGGGCCCGGGAAAATCACTTTTATAGTGTTATCGGCCATGTGAGTTCGAATTCAAAGGAATCTTTGAACATGTCCTATAGGTGTAGGACACCTGAGGAGGGTTATTAAAATACTAGCACTTTATGCCCGGCTTCGCCGGGCAACTTTTCAATTCATTTTCTTGTTGCTTTTGAGACTTTTTGCAAAAAAATTTTGATCAGAGATGAAAGCAGGAAGTCATTCAAAGTGAAGCAGGTACAAAATGTGTCGCATACGGAAATCTAAAAATGTAAACTTATAAAATAACAATATATTTTTGATGTTGATAATTTGACGTGTTAGAAAAAACTTTTAAAATTTTCGTCGGTGTGTATTAAAATTTTGTCATTACAATTTTGAGTTTTTACTAAAAATATATAAAGCAAAAACTTACATTGAAAACTGTATAGTGCGTAGACGATATTCGCAGCATCCCCACAGCCGGATTGCGAGTCACGATTGTCGTGTTGCGCGAAGATCGAAATCTGAAAAAACAAAGATAAAGTCTAAAAAATTTTTTAATTAAAAATGGTTACCTCTGAGAAGTAGCTTCTCCAGGAAAAGCCTTGCATTGTTTCACCATAATTGAGTTTTGAAAACAAAACTAAAAAGTGCTGTTTTCTTACGAAAAAATGGGACATGCCAAAACCTTACCTTTTTATCTTGTGGGTGTACACATTGTTCCCGTAAATACGAAGAAAAATTATATAATCTTACTATGATTTTATAGAAAAATTTTTTTCCCTACAAAAATATATTTGATAAGTTTATCCAAAATTTCTTTATATACAAAATTGGTCGTTTTTCTCTCAATTTCTTTTCTTCTGGGAACATTACTTTCAGTTTATCCCAGCTTCTTACTCTTGAGCATGCAGTATACAATTGTCCTGTGCAAAAACTTCATTTTCAAGATTTAAACCCAAATTTTATCGAATGTCTGACCTTTTTGCTTTATGATGGTCATTGCAAATGCTAATCTTACTGGAAATTGTTGTCTTTTGAACTTATACAATTTAGTTATTAAAAAAACGTTATAGTAATTTGAGCGGAATTAGTTATATAAAAATATAATATAAGTGGGATGGTAATTATCAAAGCTCGCTAATAATAGCTACAGAAAACGATAAGAGCGCGTACTATTCACTTGGAAATTTATCGCCAACATTTGAATAGATCGAGGAAATCCTTACTATAATGGAGAATCATTATAGATATGAAATTTTTTTTCCTAATTTTTATGCTAGGGTAATATTAGAAGATAACAGGACGGTATTTCATCAAAGCTCGGGAATGATTCGGTGCTACATATTCACAGCGAAAATCGTAGTCATGCTATCGCTAAGCAAAACCGAAAAAATAATTATTTAGAAGTCAGCCTATTATTTCAGTGACTCTGAAAACTTTCAGAAATAAAGCAACCGAAACCACTAAATTCACCAATAAAAATGCTTATGAAATTTTTCTGGCAGCTGGCTTCATGTTAAAGAAAAATTAAAGTTGATTATTTCATTTCCAATTTTATTTTCATTGTAATTGTGCTAACGCACAACGGCCAGGCTTGCGGCTATTAGTCATCAATTTTCTGCACTATAACGAAATTCATTTCAATAGAAATCATGCACTTCCGTCATTACTCATCATTTTAATGCGCTATAACACAAGTTTTTCAGTTTCATTTCCTAAACTAAATAAAATTTGCGAAAACACTTTTCGGAGCTGAACAAAATTACAACAGGAAATGATTACTAAATCCACTACTTTTGCAGACATTGCATAATTCGTGCACAAACAAATATAAAATTTAATGAAAGCAATAACATTTATAACTATATGAAATTTTTTGTTATTTAACTTTAAAAAATAATATAAAATTTTTAAATTTCAGCACAAATTATTCCAATCCTTTTCCACTAAATTTTTAAAAAGTAATCATTTTTGTAATTTAAAAAAAACATAGGTATTCGAAATGAGCTAAAAAAACGATCAGAATCATAAAAAATATCATGTTTACTCATCAAATCGCCTAAATTCATTTTTCAGTTTTGGCGCGAATTCAAATTTTAAAATTTTTTCCAAAAGTAATTCACTACCACCTACTCAAGAAGACCAATCGATTGAGCTATCACACGTAAAAAACTAACGAATGGATCGCGAGAAAAAGGGGGTGACACGTTTCCTACCAAAACCCACTATTTTACCCAAAATGGCGCTTTTTCATAAAATTTAATTATTTTGTTTTTTAAAAAAAACAAAAATATTCGAAATCAGCTACGAAAACGATCAGAACCACAAATCATATCATGTTCATTCATCAAATATATTAAAAACACGTTTTAATTTTTGGCGCGAATTAAAATTTTAAAATTTTTTTTTCAAAACTATCGCTCCCACCTCCTCATCGTGACCTATCGATTGAGCTATCACACGTCAAAAACTGACGACTGGATGGGAGAAAAAAGCGGGTGACACGTTTTCTTCTAAAAAACACGTTTTTCGTTTCTAGAACATTCTAGAAGCAAAATTTCAAAAATCGCTTTCGTACATGTTCACCTACCCTTGAATACCTTTCATTAAAAAAAACCACTCATCTTAAGCTTAATTAGATCGCGAGAAACAGAGCGTTTCATTTTTCAAGGATCTCGCTTTATAGTAAGGATATCAGCGCTATATCTAAAAGAAAAATATTGAATAAAATCCTTCAATAGGTTTACGACAAAAAAGGAGACGGAGAAGAAAATTTTTTCTAAAAATTTGTTCTTTTAAGAAAATTAGATTAAAATGCTTCTATACCTATAGGACATGTTCAAAAATTCCTTTGAATTCGAACTCACATGGCCGATAACACTATAAAAGTGATCCGTTTTCAATAAAATTGTGGATTTTATCGCACAATTCTGCGGCAGTCTGACTTTTAATAGGCACAATGAAGCAACAAAGAATATGATCACGATGTTTTCGATGATATGTAAACAGAGCCATTGTTTGTTTTTAGTGTTAAATAAATCGTTTCTGAAAAAATATTTTCCGACGGTAACATTCGGCAGGAGTGCCCAAAAAATGACCATTTTTGGGCCATTTTTGACCAAAAATGGCCATTTTTGAAGAAAAAGCGGTTTTCTCAATTTTCGTGGCGGGACCACCTAAAATCTGACCTCAAATTCAACTCCCCCGCATCAAAAAAACCCCTATATAGGTGAAATCAGCAAAATTTCCGGACCCTCGATTTTTCGGTAAAAAACCCTGTGCCCAGTCTGAAAACTTTGTGAACAACCTAATATATAAAAACGGCACCGAGACAACTCCCACCCCAACAGAAAAACTCTTATTAAAAGAGTCAATCTAAAGAACTATAGGGCTTAGGAACGGCCGACAGTTAGAGATACACACTATTTCGTGGTGACTTTCGCACGCTTACACTGTACTCTACTGCGGGATGGGAGTTGACGCGGGTGGGTGTTGTCGGGTGGGACTTGTCCGATCCCTATGAAAACTTACCACTACTGCTTTATAAAATGTTTCCAAAATAATTTCGTTACCAAAGATTTTACAAATTCGTTTAATTGTGAAATTTTAAAATGCTTACCAACAGAGGAAATGCCAATTGCTGCGAAAATATGGACGACCATATATAAATGCATTTTGTTGCGCGGGCGACTTAAGTCTCGAAGTGTTTCGCTTCTCGAAGTGTCCAACGCATTAGGCTTTAGAACCCAACGCTTTAGGCTATAGAACTGGGGATGTGCAATGAGAACCTTTGTGTACCTTTGAGAACCCAGAAAAAAGTCGTTTCTCATGTGAACCATGTAGGTTCACATAAGAACCTATGGATTCTCATGTGAACCCTAGAAGTTCACATCAGAATTTTTGTTATTTTTTAAATAAAGTGGTCAAACAAATTGCATATCGGAATCCTCAGGAAAAAGTGACATAACGTCGTCTATATCAGATTTTAGGTATCTTAGGTAAAAATGGGGTAATCCGGGCCGGTTTACATCCGGGCCGGTTTGTTGATTGGGTGTGGCGTCGACAGAGAAAGAGAGATATGAAGTGAGGGATGATTGTGCAATAACCAGAAACGAAGAGGAGACACAAGAGACAAAGTGAGCGTTTTATTGGGGCGCCGAATACTAGCTTTTTATTAGCCTGATTCTGAGCTGGGCTCCAGAGAAAGAGAGACATGATTATATAGTGGGAAATAACCGATTTTCATGGGAAGAGAACCAACGTTGTTCTCATGCGAACGTAAAGCTCGCAACCAGAATAAAAATAAACAGGTATATATTTTAATCACTCGAATTCAGCCGGGTGAATACTATACATTGGAGAGGGTTCTCAAAGGTTCTCATTGCACTCCCCTATATAGAACCCAACGTTTTAGGCTTTAGTACACAACGCTTTACCAACCTAATTATAGATAAATCAGTGCTGTTAGTACGGAGTCATGGCCAATATTTGTTGACCAAAAACTATTTTTTCCAATTGTGACAAACTGTTGTGAAGAATCAAATGTCATATCAAAAAATCATTTGTTTGGATATCAAATTTAGATACATATAGACAACTTCTGCACATTTTGAAGCATATTTAATAAAACAAGCACACTTATGTAAATTTAAGAACCGTTTAATTTTTGTGACGCTTTCAGATCTTAAGATAAAGATTAATCTTTTGATAGAAACTAGACCAAGTATTGTGCCATCTTTTTTCTCTTATAAAAATTATTTAAACTTCAGTTTTAATAGGAAAATTTTCCAACAAATAGGAGAAACACATAGAGTAGACAGCGAATTCAGCCTCTCCCATCAAGAAATGGGTGGAGAGGGAGGGAGTGAGTGAGTGGGTATTTAGGTAGGTGCTCACAATACTAAAACAGTATTCCTCTATTCTCTCCCTACAAGGTTTGCAGCTAATTTCTAATAGTACTATAAACAATATATTCCTCATTATAACACTTTTGTTAACAAAAATTATTCAAATAACGTTAAACAATTAAAATTGAATAGAACACAAAATCGAGAACGAATGATTTCAGCCTTGTTCTATGAACTATTTATATTTGTATGGAATATAAATTTTCACTTTTCTTTTTCTTCCGATTCTTTTCGATAATCAAAAGATTAGAAATCGATACTTGATTTTTCAGATAAATTCCCAAACCAATGGGCTCTGTATTTCTGTGCTTGCTTACGTGTGCCTCACAAGGTCCTAAAAATATGGAAAATACAAAAATAATACGTTAGATCTTGATTTTTGAAGCTCTGTTAAAATTTGTTATTATCCAGCGATTCCAATTCACTCGACATAAATTCAATTTTTGTGGTCACGCGATAGCTTATGTACATGCTATAAATTATGTGCAAACTAGAATTGAAGGTGAGATAAATTCTTACCCGGCCTCATTACAAATGAAAGAACTACTTAGAAAACTTTATCTAACTTTGGATCTGCATTAATGTGATAAAAACTGTCTCTCACCAACCCTTTTCGAACCGACTGTCTCTGACATTTTATTAATCGATCTCATTTTAGTGGGATAACAGAACATAGCATTCAAGCACCCCTACTCTGCTCATATTTTTCAATTACAAAGAATTCAAACCATACAGTCAGTCACTAGCGCAGCCAGGGGGGGGTACCGGGGGTACGTACCCCCCCCTCCAAAATGGGAAAATTTTTGAAAATGAGTGTAAATCAGTGCAAATTTGGGCAAAAATTTGGGCCGGTGCCCCCCCCCCCAAAATCCAAAAACCGGGGGTCCCGCCATAAAAAAAAATCCGGTACCCCCCCCCCCCCCAAATGGCCATTTGCACTAAAACGTGCCCCCCCAAAAAAAAATCCTGGCTGCGCCACTGCAGTCAGTACCAAATATAAGATGGTTGGAAATTTCTAGTCTTCTCTAGACTGTTCTAATTTTACGACAGCCGTGTCATTGATTTTATCAATTCATCTCAATTTTAATGGAACATCAGAATATAGCATTAGGGCACTAGTACTCTGCTCTTATTTTTTAATTAATCAAGTACCAAATATTAAATGGTTGGAAATTTCTAGTCTTCGCCGTCTACCTTTGTGTAAAATTTAAAAATTGGTGAGAAATTTTTTGGTGAAGCTCGATTTCAAAATTTTCTGCATTTAACCATGCGTTCCCATAATATAGAAATATATTCGCACGCGATTGCTTATGTACATGCTATAAATTATGTGCAAACTAGAATTGAAAGGAGACGTGCTTGGTCTCATCAATCCTTGGCCAGTCCCACTACAAATGAAAGAACTACTTGGAAAACTTTATGTATTTTTGGTCCTGCATTAGTGTGCATAAACCGAGCCTTTTTGAACCGATTGTCTTTAACATTTTATTAATCGATCTCGAATAACAGAATATATTCGTACTCTGCTCATTATTTTTCAATCTTTAACTAAGAAAGAATTCAAATCAAACTATAAAGTCAGTACCAAATATTAGATGGTTGGAAATTTCTTCGTAGTCTGCCTTTGTGTAAAATTCTAAAATATGGTGAGAAGCACACTCGGTATACTAGAGTCCCGCATTTTCTACCCATACTAGAAAAAACACACTTCAGGAACTTCCCTGTTATGTGAAAACTAGAATTGAAAGAAGGGTACGGGACGATTCATCATCTGGACGATTCATCATCTGGGACGATTCATCACCCATAAAGAAAAAGGGCAATTTTCAGCAAAATTTGACAATTTTGTCAATTTTTTCCAAAGTTATGCATTTAAAGGCGTTCTTGGTCATTTTTTACCTTTTTTAAATTAGACATTTTTCAATTTTTAAGATAACAATGTGTAATAAACAAAATTTATTCATCATTTTCAATCTCATTTTCAATTCCAACAACATCATCAATGACAATATTTTTGCTTGAGCGTTAGGATGAAATTTCCAAGCGTAGGGTGGCATACGCCCAACTCAGATTTAGGCTTTAGGTACTACTTCCCCCTATGGTTTTCAAAATTTTCGAGAAATTTTGAAAAATGCACCCCTAAAAATGTTTTTTTCACATCTCAACCCCAAATCTCAACCCCACCCGAAATTTTTTTCTGGGTACGGGCCTGGATATGAACCATAATTATATACTAGTAACCACATATTAGGTAAAAATTAAGGTAAAATAGCGTCAACACAAAACTCATTCAATAAAAGGAAAGCAAGGCATAACATGAATCATCAGAGGGCAAACATATTGTATAATCGTCATACAGTAAGGAAAAGGTAAAAAATAACCAAGAATGAGAAAAAAATGCAACCTGTCCCTTTAAATGCATAATTTTGGAAAAAATTGACCCAAAATGCCAAATTTTTCTGAAAATTGGCCATTTTTCTTTATGGATGACGAATCGTCCCAGATGATGAATCGTCCGGATGATGTATCGTCCCAGATGATGAATCGTCCGTGTCGCTGAAAGAAGACGTGCTTGGTCTTTTCGGCTGTGCCACAAGCACAGTGCTTTCGTAATAACTACAAACTATGTGCAAACTAGAATTGAAAAAAGATGTGATTGGCCATTTCAACGCCGTCGGTCCCAACCCAAGTGAAAGAGAACGCAGTATTTCGGTGTCGTTTGGAGATGCATTAGTGTACCGAAACCTGTCCCTCACTATTCCCTTTCGAACTGATTGTATCTAACAACGAGACTGTTCTAATTTTACGGCAGCCGTGTCATTGATTTTATCATTGATCTCATTTATAGTAAAATAAGAAAACAGAGCATTCAAGCACAGTGCTCTGCTCTTGTTTTTCAATTTCAAATAACAAGGAATTCAAACCAAACTATAAAGTCAGAACCAAATATTAGATGGTTGGAAATTTCCAGTCTTCGTAGTCTGCCTTGTTCAAAATTTAAAAATACGGTTAGAAGCACATCGGTATACTAGAGTCCCGAATTTTCTACCCATACTAGAAAAAACACACTTCAGGAAATGCTTGGTCTTTTCGGCTGTGCCATAAGCACAGTGTAGAAAACTAAACTATGTGCAAACTAGAATTGAAAAAAGACGTGATTGGCCATTTCAATGCCGTCGGTCCAAGTAAATAGAACGCCGTATTTCTTTGTCTTTTGGATATGCATTAGCCTCTCACTAACACTTTGCGAACTGGTTGTCTCTAACAAGAGACTGTTCTAATTTTACGTCAGCCGTATCATTGATTTGATCAATTGGTCTCATTTTTAGTAAAATAACAGAATATAGCATTCGTACTCTGCTCTTATTTTTCAATCTTTAAATAAGAAAGAATTCAACCAAACTATAAAGTCAGAACCAAATATTAGATGGTTGAAATTTCCAGTCTTCGTAGTCTGTCTTTGTGTAAAATTCTAAAATATGGTGAGAAGCACATTCGATATACTAGATCATTTTTAATGTTACTTGAAAATCTGTGAATAACGAGCTGACTTGTAGTATCGACTTTGTCTGGAATAATTATTTTTTAGGAACTTTACCTAATGAAAACTCTTTCTTCGCCAACACTAATTTTTATTTAATTGATTCAGTGATGCTAATCAGTTTGTACTTTATTCATTCCATACAGTTATGAGAATGGTTTTATATTAAATCAGCGCTCTCTTTTTTCATAATGCCTCATTGAAGTTCCCTTAAAATCATTGAAAATCTAAAACATTTTTGCTACCACTAGAACACGCAATCCCGCATGTGCCGCATAAGCCTTCGACTACCACTGTGGTTCCATTTTATCCTTCTCCTCCTTTTTTGCTTACAAAAATTTTAGGGAATTAAAAAATTACTTATATTTGAAAGCCGAACTTAGGCTTGAAAAATTTAATTGCATCAATTAGTGTTAACAAAACTTTTGAAAAAGTCTCTTGAAAATGTCAAAATCATCCATTGAATGTCATGCATTATGGAAATATCTTGTCGTCACTCCATAGTTCTCCTTCTCCCTTCATTGTCTAAGATGTGGTTGAATCTATACATATTTGGATTGAATGCCTAGATGCTATAGTTCACCTATGCGCATCAATAGGCGCGCTTGACTTGAAAAATCATCCAACACTTCAGGCACCACACCGGTTTTTGCTGGTCCATGCTAGAGTCATACTCCAAAATACCCTGGGCAAAATTTTTCCATGTACATCTACCGATATCGTCTGCGCATACCCTTTCCATTTGAGGGATTTGCTTCTTTTACCTTTTGCGCGGTGGGTCTAAGATTTTTAAAAAGCTCGACCTTACAAAAGCTGCATAAATGGACCGAAAATTTTCTCAAATTCATTCAGTATTTCTAACTGTGAGATATACCATACCAATTCTTACCAAATCTGTTGATAATGATTTTGGCAGAGCCTTATTTGCTTTGATAACTTTTCACAGCGCGACAGCTTACTCTTCCACTATCCATCGAAAATGTAATATGACTTTTAGCGTATTAACTCCAAATGGGTATATCGGGCAAACCACGTGGCAAGTTAGTTGATGGTGTACAAGTGTGTATTCAAATTTCTTGCAAAGACGCTCTAAGTATCTTTAACTGTAAATAATTTGTTAGTGGTATTATCTAGGCATAGCCATAGTCTCTCGCACACACCATATATTGGACGGTTAACTCAATAGTTAAATAGTTTTCCTTCATATACCATTATATATTATACTGTCGTATTTACCCGATTATTCAGTTAACTGTTGGAGAATTTAGAATAAAATAACGGTATTTTATACTCAATTGAATTATTATTTAACTTGCGTCATGGCCAATATTTCATCATCTTTGTCCTTCTTGTTCGTATCATGCATCGCTGCAGGTTGGTTTCAGGATTTAAAATTGTTGAATTTGGATGTCATTTGAAAGCCCATTTTGTCTACGTTTAATCGCTATATTAGCTTTTCATTTTTATCTCATGCGAATTGAATTTTATAAATGATAGCGTTCGCTGCTTAAAATTTAAAATCGGCAAAATTTTGATATTTTTAATTTTACTAATTTTAATTTTCACAATTTAATAATTTATGTCAGAATTTTAAATATGTAAAACTATATATTTAATTTACCAACTTCAAAGAATTTTTTCGACATAAAACTACCATATGTTCCTGTAAAAACAACACCTATGTTTCATTCCTCGCCATTCAAAGTCAGAATGTCGGTTTCAGCTATTTCAATTAAAGTGCAAGTACATAAATTAGTTATGGAAAACGACGCTTGGAAAACTGAGCCTTTTGACGAAACATACACACTTACACTCGAAAATAAGAACGACGTTGCCGAATTGGAAACAAAGGTCGATATATTGCTAAAAGCCCACAACGAAAAAAAGGATTCGGATGTCTTAAACTTGTATCTGGCATTTGATCCATCCCATGGTGGAATTCCCGAGAAAGATGTATCACCCGATACTGAACTGCTGCAATGGGGCAATCCTCCAAAAGTTTTTGTCAAAATGGCTACAGAAGTGAAGTTCACAGTAGACGGTAATCCAACGGAGAGGTCGGTCTATGTAACGGCGAATGAAACTTGGGCGTCAATAGTTTTCCTTCATATTGTGGAAGAATTGCGCATCGAAAAGGGCGATATAACGGAAATGCGTATAAATGACAAAAATGGTAAACCTGTAAAATTTGGACGTGACTTTATTACCACGAGAGGGTTGAAGCTGTGGGGGGAAAGGGTTTAAAGGGTTTAAAAGTGGGTTAATACTT
>JAKKPZ010000534.1:0-28424 GCA_022814885.1 Ditylenchus destructor | reverse complement strand
ATTATGGAGAAAATTAGTTGTACTAAATTAATTTTCAGGATTGCCAATTTCAATCTAGAATATCATTGGGTGACACTAAATTTGCAACTTAAGAATTTCCGAATCAAATAAATCAATAGCATACCAAAATGATTAGATCGAACTCATTGTCCAATTTGTATTTGACGGTGGCTCCATCTCGGTTGAAAGATGTAACATTGCGTTCTTGGAGGAGCACCGTTGAAATGAGCTCGTTTACGGCATCCTTGAAATAGTGCGATCCTTCGCTGAAACACCAGAGAACGAGACCGCCTTTGCCGAAAATTGTGAATAGCTCGATCATTTTTGAGCGTGGGACTATAAGTCTGAAAATTCAGGATACATAAAATGGAACCTACGCTGAATTATAATATTTAAATTATAAAATTGTTTCAAAATGTTTAAATAATTTTTATGTAATTTTGCAAACAAAATTTTCGGAAGAATATTTCTCCGGAAGTCAAAATATCATTCAATGCAGCGATATATGTAAATCCTGAAGACATTTGCGACCCGAAAATTGAATAACAGAGGCGCAAATATATATGCGTGGAAGGAAAGCATTTGCATTGGCTCCCATTCCAATTCGTTGCGGGATGCATTGCCGTTCGAATTATATTTAGCGTAACAAAATATTTGCTTGTTTGAAGACAAATGTGTTCAGAGAATTCTCTTCATTTTGATTTGTGAGACTCGAAGTTTGCAAAAAAATCTTACGAAATGGAATAAGAGTTATTTTTTAGAGAAAACCGATTTATAGACATGTCTTTGAAACTTGCATGGGTTGTTTAAGTTTCAGGCAAATGTACAGGTATGTAGTAAGTATGCAAAGTGTAACAAAGTATCCATGGATTTGTAAGGCAGTTTATTGCAGGATCTGGCGATCTTTGATTTGCGCAGCTACCGAAAGTATCTTTGATAACTCATATTCGAAGTAGTTCGGAGAGTAAATCAATTCAGAGGAAGAAAATAATTTGGATTCTTCAGATAAACTATAGAAATAACTCAATTTATCATTATGATGTGCGTGGAGCAAGATGGTCGTCTGACTCTTGCCTATCGACTAACCTAACAAAGTTCAACGCTACAAGATTTTTATACGAACAAATCGTAGTATTATCCATGTGGTGCACTTATATAATTTTTTATTGTATAACATAAAAATATGGTTTGTTATTATTTCAAAGTTTCTCTGTTAGAAATCGTATTCACAATTGATTGCCTCGCAGTTTTGTTGAAGAAGCTGGACTTTCCGTTCACTCGATTGTATCTTCCCAGAACAGCTTGTCGTATGGACTTATTCATACACAAATAGATAATCGATGGACTCCCTGAATTGAAAAATTCACTTATTAAATTTCGAAAGTAACCGCAAATTTTTAATATAATTTCTGTACAATTTTTCCGGGCGAAACAATTTGAAGCACACTTTGTGTCTTTCATCTAATCATAGGGGTTAGACGACAAATACGATCTTGAATATGCCTTTATAAAGGCAAGATTTCAGAGACAATGGGAGTTTTAGACTTGGCGCACAATTTGTGCAGATTCATTGATGACTCATATAAACATGTCATATACCAAAATGTTCCCGACATTCTCAGAAACATTTTGGTATATGACATGTATATATGAGTCATCAATGAATCTACAAAACACGCATGCACAAATTGTGCGCCAAGTCTAAAACTCCCATTGTCTCTGAAATCTTGCCTTCAGATTTTGTAGCGTTTTTAAGTACCTTGATAGAATACATATCCATACGTGCTTGACATAACCAGTGGTTTGAAATCGGGAAAAGTTTGCTGAATTATATAACCGATTGCAGTGATACATGCCAAAGTGCAAGTTATCAACACCTGGACGAATGTCTAAAGGTAAAAGGAATGTTCAATATAATCTTACTGTGTGCAATTGTATCTAAGGTGCAAGTTTATCAACCTACGCCGAAATCTCTACGGCTGCTTCGTTGCAATGCTGAGCCATGAAATTTCCAGTGAAACAGTAGCCCAAAAACGATATAAGTGGAAATTAGAGCGCACACAATAAAGTAGTTGTAGTATTTGTGTATTGGGCTGTGGTACTAAAATAATGACAATTTACACAGTGGTATTTGTGCAAAAAGGCTTGCACTCTCAATTGTTATATGTCAATAAACGTAAATGGACTAAAATTTGGACAGCATTTAATTTTGTTTGCAGATTTTATATAGTGAATAGTACAAGATTTTGACCGTTTCCGGGCTAAATTCTGCACACTGTATATGTTTTCGACACTGAATTCCGAATCTGAAATCATTTTCTGGTATAATGTCCAAAATAGGCAGAGCGCCGGAACCTAGTACTCGGTATACCAAAATTGACTTCATTTTCGGACCCAGCTGTCGAAAACCTATCGGAGCACAGAATCCCCGCTGGAAATGTCCGTAATCGTAAAAGTCCCCTTCTGATTAAAAATGTTTCCTTACATATTGATTATCAGGTAAATAGTGAAGATGTGGGTTTGCAAACGAGCTTGCACTCATGGAATTAAAAATCAAGGGTGGGCTATTCCAGCTGAATATCAGAGATATACTGGTCGGTAATGCGAGCCAAAGTGTCGTCGAATGGCGACTATTAAAGAGCCTATCTGCAAGATTGGGCTTATAAAGCATCATGCAGCGGTTGACAGCCAAAATCAGTGTTGTGAGAGATTCTGCATACCACATACCTAAAGTATACGTGGAATCAGGCAAAAATTTATAAATTTCTACCCAATCCAATGATGCCAGCTGTGTACGTAAGAATAGGACGATTGCAGAACACTGCGCCTTCGATCAGCACCGGCCCACCCATAATGCAGGTAAGGAATATAACAGAGACGTTTATTACACCCATATACAGCATTAACCTGTAACATGCTTGACTAACCATCGACCGTCTACATATGACATATAGGCAAGGCAGGTAACAAGTCTGAAAAGCAAGCCATATGCTCAGAAGTTGAGTTAAAGGCAAAATGCTAGAGTTTAGTAATAAAAAGCAGACGCTTGCATGTTTACAATTTAAGCTCAGGTTATAGTCTTCCGAAAAATCAAAAGCTGAAAATATTTACTGAATAGTCTTCGGGAAGGTGATCTATATCAAATGCCAATATATATGTCATAGTGCTCGAAAACAATCGAACAAAGAGAAACAGACATTCCAATGTATGGGCATATTGCCATTTTACTTATATGGTGCGTTTGCAGGTGACAGACTTACTTCAAGGAATATCCCGAGACAAATAAACGAAATTCCTTGCCATATGTGTCTTCTCTGTTCTTTCGGAATACTGTCCACGTCATAAGTTGAACAATTGTAATACATTTGGAACTCAGATGGATTAAGTAGCAGCGTTTTTAGTGACATTGCGAATTATTGTCGAATCAGTAAAAGCTTGCAAAAAATGGAATTATGAGTTTTAAAAAGGTAATTTTCAACTTGAAAGTTTCAAGAGTATATTCTGCACTCATGTGCAAAATATATTTCACTCAAAAGTTTCAAAAGGGTAATTAGTCAATTGACTTCGTAATATCTGCAACTAAAAAGCATCATGATAATATGCATATGTGCACGAGAATCCGAGTGTGCTGTGTAGGCTAAATCCAACTTTAGCTTAATGTATCCTTCAGGGACTTCACTACACAACGTCCAAATCTTGAAACACCATAACAAGTTTGCGCATACTTTTTTCTCATTTCCAAATGCCAAATTTGCCATAGGTAAACTGTTGTCAGCATTGCTCTCTGAGTTTTAAACTCTCAATGTGAAAGACAACATGTCTTACAATTTCTTTAAAAGTACAGAAATATAGAATGAAAAAAGTAATGACAAAAGCATAATAACAAATATCCGGTTAGTCTTCCAATTAAAATTATCTAGCGCAAACTATCACATTGTGTGTGTTAAATTGTTCTTAACCGGTTTTTTTCCTATAAAAGACATCTGAATCTTGATTTATAATTTTTTGTACGTTTTCAAATTAACTTTCAAGAGTTTTCCGGAAATTAAGCTGATAATTCATTGGCCGGAAACTTTTGTCAGCAAGTGTAACGTACTATACAATATCTTGTTCTTTAGGAATGTGAAAATTTTAACATACTGCATATTTTCACATCTTGATATGCAAAAATTTCAACGTCACAATTTTTTGTATCGATTGTGCAGATGTTTCCCAGGCCTATCCTCTCTTGATTAGTTGCATTAAATTAAAAGTTGGACGCGTAGTAACATCATTCACTTGAACTTTCAATTCGTCTGTCCCCATAGCAACTGAAAAGTGGGTTTAGTTCCTTGACTTTTAGCATTGTTTATTGTTGAGAAAATAAGTGTTATTTCTTGCAAATATTGTATTTTTTTATTACAATTGGAATGAGCAGCCATTCGACTAAATCAGAACAGTTATGTGATGTTTGCGGCGATGTTGTTAGTTTACTTTTATATAAACCTAATTCGAAAGAAAAATGCGAATTGTAACAGGGCTATGAAAACGTGGTTAATCTTTTTTCATTTCCCATAAAATTTTTCTGGTATATGATGCCGAATTACGTCACAATTTTTTAAACCATTATTTAGGTTAGAAGGTTTTAGAGTCATTACTTTATTTTAACTTCAACGTTTTAGGCTAATGGAAGACACTATGGAAGCAGTGCGTGTAACGGATGCAAAGTATGTAAAACAGTTTTACACATATTGACGACACACCTAATAAATGACCTCTGAGTATTTTCTGAAACTTATTTATTTGTTTTAGTAATCTAGTTCCACATTTAAATGTAAATTTATGCAGAGTGACTAGTTCAAAAGGCTCCTATTAGACTGAACTATTTAGTTTATACATTTCACACAAACTTTGCTGTATTTTTGACCATTTTTGGGCTTACATGAGTGGCTTGCTCTGAAATATTTAAGAAAAAAGGTTTTTTTATTTAAGGTATTTTATTTTTTAACTATTTTATTTTAGGGATTCTTTCGCCGAACCGTATTGTATGACAAGAAATACAAATGCTTCTATAACGATAAATGTGATGTGTCAAAAGGTATGTCTGTTAGTTAGCCTACATGTTTTTTAAGCATGAAAATTCTGAAATATGAAATAGTTTGGACATTGTATTGGTTGAATTTAAAGGTTGAATTTTCCTGTGACATTTTTGCCAGACTTCAGGTAACAGAAATACCTGTCGTGGCTGCCGCTTTAAGCGATGTTTGGCTGTGGGAATGAATCCTAGAGGGGTCCAGACTGATGGAGCAGCGTCAGATAAAACTGTGGTTCCCAAACCCTGCGAAGATCCCGAACCTTGCACTTCAACGTCACTCAATACACACTGGAATGTTTCACAGAATAATTTTCTAACTAACGTATCGCCTAATATTTCTCATAAGTCAAGTAATACAAAATTGGATCTCAGTGGGAAGAAGTGGCATACAATCGGCACTCAGACTGTCGAATCTTCCTTCAAAGAGGTAAGTATTACAAATTTTAGGATTTTCCATTCCTCAGGGAAAGTAGAGAAAATGGTCCATACAAAATGAGGAAAATTTCCCCTTTTGGAAAAAATTGCCAACTTCAAGTGTCACTTCTCCGTATAGCTTACTGACGAAGATATCGAGTCCCTCCAAAGCGCACTATGTAAGTCCGCTCCGACCTGAACTTCCACGTCGCAATTGGGATCCGGGTGAGTGATAGCTCAAACGATAGCTGGCAATGAGACAAGTCGATTGGTACCTGTCTCACCGACAAACATTATGAGTTCCGGGATTTATGGCTTCCGGAGATCTCGAATTTGGCCCAAGGCGTATTACGCGGCGTTTCTCCTCTTGCACTTTCAAATACAGATCTTGTTAATGGCTGGGATCAAAGATTTTACGGATCAATAGTAAATCGGATAAGGCGTCGAAAATTCAGAAAAAAAAAGTCCCGGGATTTCTTAGGATTGCAAATAGTTAAAAACAATACGGGCAATCTCATGATCTGAAATAGCCATATGACATCATGTTGTGCAATTCTTTATTAGAATCTTTCAACTAATAAAAGTGATTATATTAAATTGTTATTGTTCCAGAGAAATAAACAAACAAAACTCCCTGAGCAGCGGACGAGAATAGAAAACATTCCTTTAGACGACAGTGTGAGTACAATTGTTAAATGGGTGGTGGAAATGGAACGCATGGTCGTCAGTCGAGTGGACGATATGTTCCCGAATTTACCACAGCCGCCACAAGATCCTTACATCACCACAAATTTGTTGCCTTTCTCAGACGTTTACGATAATCCTACACTAGTGAGTCGACGAACTAAGGTTGGTTTATTCCCAGTGATTCTAATAGGGATAGTGATATCCTTATCATTTTGGAATCACTGTCTATTATCGTAGAGCATAAACTATGGCATAAATTAAACCACTTATAGATCACCCCTACAGGCTATCGGCCCAGTGATCTACCTGATGCAGTTCAGTGTTGGCGAAGATGTTTCGTTCTTTATTTGGACTTTATAAAGTCAATCCCGGATATGCAAATGCTTTGCTATGATGATCAGGTTGGATTTAGCTCTGTAAATGATACCGTCTCAAGTCAATTTATTCAAATCAATGTAAATCTAAACAAAAGTTTAAAATCCGGTCTACGATTCACCGGTTTGACCAAAATCGACCAATAAGAACATTTTTCAAAAGCAAGGCAGTGCCAAAGATTAGTTGTACACAAGAGTGAAGAGCCGCGGATTTTGGCCAAAACCCGGGATTTGAAAAATATATTATATTTATGTCTTGCTATATTTCTTTGATATTATTTAGACAAAGCTAGCAGAAGCTCGTTACGCGGCTTTTCGATGGTGGTCCTCCTCAAATTGGACGATTAAAGCCGGCTGTAATGGCCTATGCTTTTGTAATGGAACTTACTCTCCTAGGGATTCACCTTTGGACTTCAAGTTAACTTTCATCTTTAAGAATTATAAAAACATGTTATCATAAATTTTGTTTTAGAAAAACCGTCGAAAGAGCATTCCATATATTAATTGAACCGATCAAATCCATACAACTGGACGAAGTGGAGCGTGTGATTTTCGCAATTATTGTCATTTTCAATAGCGGTATTTACCATTTCGCTTTCAAGTATACAGTTTAGCCTCTCTAACCCGACAATACTTTTTGACCACCGCTAATTGAGAGAAAATGACCATCTCAATTTAACTTTCCGATCCTAGGAAGACTGTGGGAGAAACACGGAAAGGGCTCTCCTTTGATAATTTGCACACTGCCGCAAGAGACGGCCGAAATGTTTACTTTGCTATCCTAGGCTGATTCTTCTCCAATTCCACATCTCAAATCCTCATATTTTGACAAAAATATCAAAGTAGTACAAAATAGTTACACTATAAAAGTAGAATGCACTAGTTACACCATGCTTAGAATATTTTAAGGATTTTTCAAAAACTATTGTTCAAATCACATACTGCTCTTAGCAAATTATTGCGGTGAATTTGAATTAAAAACCGTACCTTCTATCAAAACATTCTCCAGTGCTCCTACAGTTTTGACTGCAAACATTTAGCAGCTGTCGCCGAAATGTCAGACGACGGAGCCACAGTTGTGTCAGACATAAGAAACCGCTACCTTAAAATTCTCTACAGTTATGTGCTGTCCAAGTATTCCACGGAATATTCAACAGATGAAGATGAGGACGAACAAGATGTTTATGCGGCAATCAGAGTTGGAACTATAATAACGTTACTGTCACCTATAATGGTATGCTTATAGTACAGATATGTTGTGTGCCTGTAGTCATAGTATGTCTATGGTTGGCATCGAGCCAAGACAATTTTGTGATGGACAAAACGAAATTCATTAATTAATTTTCTTAGAGTTATAAAAATGGTGTTGCCTAAACTTTCTCTAGATTAGAAAATGAAGGATAATCCAAAGATTATCATGATAGTATAAAAATGTGTAATATGTCTACAAGCCTGAACGTTTAGGAGTTGGTACATTTGACGGGAGATAATGTAAAACTGAACGCAATTCTTCGACAAGTTCAAGTGGATACTTACGGAACCTATGATAAAGCGGCATAATTTTTTATTATGATATAGTTAAATATAGTATATAATGGATTTTCTATACATAAAATTATTTTCACAGGTATTCATGCAATGCAATTTTTCTCCGATTTAATAATTTACCGTATTTCCTCCAACAAGTGTCCCTGCCCAAAAAGTGCCAAAAACGTTTTTTGGCCCATAAAACCTCTTTTTTCGGCCCTCGCTGTCTTCACCGGCGATGGTTGCAAAATAAGGGCCTCTCCCACTAAGGGCCCCTAGAGTGACATTGAAAAAAGAGCCCCGAGGCCCTTATTGGAGAAAATACTGTATGTTCTTCCAGCAAAATTTCTTGCAAAATTGGCATTTTTGAAAGATTTGACGTTTTATAAAGGTGTTATGTGGACTGCACTGATAAGCTTCTCATTATTCGCTAAAGCTCGTCTGCTTTCGTAGAAAAATAACGCATTGTATTGACTTATAATCCCTGAATACAGTCAACCATCGATAACGTGCGTCCCTCGATAACGTGCGCCTCTGGTCTCGGTCTCGCCGATTTTCCTTTAAATCTCCCTCGATAACGTGCGCCTCCGGGTCCTGTCCCGAGGCGCGCACGTTATCGAGGGTTGACTGTACTAAGCGGCAGCATGGTGTGACGCTCAAAATGTCGTCAATCATCCAGAAATATCCAGCCGTCAGATCAGGGCGTGTGATAGCTCAATCGATATGAGTACGGTGTGGGAATATTGTCAGAACCAATATTTGAATATTTGAATTCGCGCCAATACGCAAAACGTTTTCTGCCGTTTTAGGGGTTTTGGCCATGGGAAGTGATGTTTTTTATGTTCCCAATCGATTTGTGAGGCAATTCTGGACAACTTTGCTTTTTACACTTTTCGATTTGGCGCATTTTTGAAAATTTTTTAGAAAAAAGCCACTTTTTGGCCAAAAAATGGGATTTTTTGATCAAGGTGTCTACGGGGCTGATTTTTTGTACCGGGGGTTTTCGGATGCGCTGGTCACGAATTTGACGTAAGATTCGAGATTTGTTCTCATGAGGTCGTGATATTCTCACCAGGTCTCTCACGAGGTCAGAACTTTCCCGGGCGAAATGTTACTTGGTACAAACACTTTTTCAAACTCTAATAAGGCACCCTATCTCACTGTTTTAACCCTAGCGCGGCGTTCAGAATTTGAAATATCAGTAGTTTAACTGAAAATGTTATGTGAACTCTCATATCTCCAATTTGGAGACATGAGTACGGTCATATTTAGCATGAATCTGAACCGACTAAAACTGCTATTTGTTGTTGTTTGCAGCACATTTAAACATGTTTTATGCTTTTATTCAGAACCGGAAAATAGTGAATAATATATTAGGAACTGTAAATTTGCGCTTTCGCAAAATTATTATTGTTCTTTGATCTTGCTTCATTTCACACAGAAGGAGCACCATCGCTCGGATCGGATTCGCGTTCAATCTAAATATTTTTATATATTTGAATTATTATTATATTTATATTATTGTTATTATTATATTATTTATTTTATTTATACTATTTTTATATATTTGAATTTATCATACCATTTATCAAATGGTATGATACGATTTTATGACCAAATTTTGTTACATTGTGAAATTATGAGAATTCTTTCTTTTTGACATGTGCCAAAGAATGAGCAAATAAAAAATTTACCTTGTGCTAGAGCTCCTGTTACAGGAATCACCGCTCCAGGAAATGGATCAATTGGCTTAGCACCAGCGCTAGGAACAGGCAAGCCAGGGTCTTTGAAGCCAGGAATGAAAGGCCCTTGCCCCAAATCCGTAACATTTACTGTTACATAATCTAAATATTTTTTTAATTTATTTCTGTCTCGAAATGGATTAGGATATAAATGGTAAAAGTAAATGTTAGAATATAATCATTAGACAAATTTACCTCCCGGAGCTTCAGTTGTTGATGAAGAGGGAGGTGAAGTTGTGTTCGGTGTCTCAGGAATCACCGGTCCAGGAAATGGATCAAATGGCTTAGGACCAGCGCCAGGGTCTTTGAAGCCAGGAATGAAAGGCCCTTGCCCCAAATCGGTAACATTTACTGTTACATAATCTAAATATTTTTAGAATCAATTTCTGTCTCGAAATGGGTTGGAATATAAATGTAGCAAATTGCGTTTTATTTCCAGATTTTGTTACATTTTGAAATTCTAAGAAATCTTTCTTTTGGAATTGCCAAAAATGAATCATTGGACAAAATTTACCTCCAGGAGCTTCAGTTGTTGATGGTGTGGAAGGTGAAGCTGTGCTTGTTGTCTCAGGAATCACCGGTCCAGGATGAAAGGGATTAAATGGCTTACCAATGGCCAAACTAATGAAACTTGCCACAAAGACAGAGACGAAGAGTACTTTCGGCGAGAACATTTTGAAAAGTACTCGGATTGATAGTAAAAATATTGCACTTTAACCAACTGATGCTATTCGAGAATAAGCCTGGTCTTTTATGGAATTGGGAAGGTAGGGCAAATATTTATTGCATAGGAACATCGTGACAGATGAACTTTAACAGATTTGCATAGCTGTCAGAGTTTATGATCTGTAGTGAAAAGAGACCATTTGTTCCGTCAAAATTTGTCTCTATTTTGTTCAGGAATGGCTAAGCGACTGTTTATTGTTTGCTTTGCATAATTATCTCTTCGATGCACTTTTAGGCATACCCAAAATCAGTTGTCTGTGTCGTCGGTAATCGGAAATATGAATAAAATTTTTGCCATTTGGGGTGAACGTCATTTTGCTCGAAAGTTCATTTTAATATTCATATTTCGGTAAAAGTGCAAACTGGAAACAAACATTTAACGTGATGGTTTCCTTTGTAATAAATGTCTTGTAACGTTTAAGTTGGACAAAAATTGCATAAGAAGTTAGCCTAAAATGGAATTCAAAGCCCAGAAATCGATTACACAGCAAAATGCGCATCTTAACTTAAGATGTTGGAGAAGAGAGCAGACGACTTCGGACTCTGCTATCGCGAAATTGACGTTTCACATCAAAGACGATGTTATAATAATCTTGGAAGATGTCGTAGAAGGAAAAAAAGTGAAGAACCAGAAAACGCCTGAAAACTATCAAAACATTTTGGAATACACATATGTGTCTTTGGTAACATAAAATAAGCATTTGTAACGCTTTACTTGTGTTACATGATGATAGGAAAGGGCACTGCGGCATTGCCGAATTAGATGGAAAATGGGTCGAAATTGGCCCAGAATGCGAACTGCCAGCGATAAATTTCCTTTGGAACATTACCCGCGCCCGATAATTACGAAAAAACCCCGGGTTCGCGGTTGAAACGGAGCATGGATTAGTGATCAGCTGTAAAAATCAACTCTCTTTCGAAAAATAGTACTTTATGGCTTTCATATGCCAATTAGTTTATTTCTTTTGGTGTTAGCAAGCTGTTCTTTGGTTATGCAAGAAGTAAATGCAAATTTGATTAGTATTTATCAAGGTGATTGGATAGATTAAATTAGACTGGTTACCTGATTTGAGATTTATTTTACGTTGGCGTTACAAATATTTATCAGTCACACTAAGGCTCTAAACAATTGCTTTGCAATATTTAATCAAAAGTTGCTATCAGGTAGTGGCTTGTTTCCATCGCTCTGTGCTTTTTTATTAGTTCACATAATTTGCGCTATAAGCAATAAACCGTATCATGCTTACTACATCATCAGGTGGTCTCCACAAAGTAAGTTACATTCAAACTAAGTATATCCAGGGACTGACCTCGGATTAGTGATCAGCGCTAAAAATCAAGTCGGTAGACGGCTTGTTTCGAAAAAATGTTATTTTTAGCTTTCGTTGTTATGCCAATTAGTTTATTTCTTTTGGTGCCAGCAAGCTGTTCTTTGATTATGTAAGAAGTAAATACAATTTGATTAGTATTTCTCAAGGTGATTAGATAGATTAAATTAGACTGGTATACCTGCATTGACATTTATTTTACGTTGGCGTTAAAAATATTTATTAGTCACATTAAGGCCCTAAACAATTGTTTCCGAGCACTGAAAGGTCTGAAATGTATGTCTCGCCGTCAGTTGTTGATGCCGATTGCTGATGCTGGTGGGTGTCGTTGCAGGTATCAATTTAGGCGTTGGTTGTACAAAAATAGTCACACACCAATAGTTACAAATAGCCGAAGTTCTAAAATAGTCATGCAATAAATTTTCTTCTGAGTTTATGAACTTTTAGAAATTGTTAAGACGATTATTATCCAGCAAAAAGTTGGCGGTGCTAATACAGATGAATATGTCTAATTCCACTGCTGAGTCAATCCAGTTACCACCTTACTTGGGCTATCTGAATTTTGCGATGAACATCGGTATTCTATTTTCCCACATCGTTAGTATCGTCACAATGAGCCGGATAATGTACTTTGCAATATTTAATCGAAAGTTGCTATCAGGTGGCGGCTTGTGTCCATCGCTCTGTGCTTTTTTCTTGGTTCACATTGTTTGCGCTTCTAGCAATATTCCGTATCATGCTTACTACATCATCAGGTGGTCTCCACAGAGTAAGCTACATTCAACTAAGTATATGCATATCCAGAGCTGGGAAGCGATGAAAGGAGAGATTCTCTCCTCTCATCGCGCCCCTGGGTCTGACACAAACGCTGGTTTCCATTACAATTCCTATCTCTATGTAGTACATCACAGCAAAAACGTTCATTTAGCACCAAATTTGAATACTAAACCACCAGTCCATTCTTTTTTGCCATGAAGTTTAATCACATGGGTAAATTCGGGGGACGCAATTGCAGAGAATACAGTAACCAGCCCTGCCGGTATTTGCAAACTGTTGATCTAGCGGCTAAGCAAAAATTTGTCCTGGAATTTTTGGTACCGAAAATAAAATAGCCTTAGTTGTAAAAAGCAGGCTCATTCTAGCCACTATCGAGGAAGCCATAAGAAATCAATAAACTTTAAAATCCATTCGAATTATCTATATTTGTGTTAACAGATATTTCAGCAAATACTGGCAGCTACAATCCATATATATTGTTCTGGGTAGGCATGTGGACATCATCTTACTTTTTAATGTCCTCTGCTTCAACACTCGTTTTGACCCTAGAGCGATGCTTGCTTTTGCGGTTCCCGGTTCACTATAAGGCTTTTGGTCTCCAATACTTCACAACAGTAGCAAGCGTATTCTTAACGATTATTCTTTTCGCTTACTTACTGTATGTATACTTTTATACGATTCCAATCGACGTAACTCGAGGCATATTTTTTACTTATATGACACTATAGTATAACATAATATTCCGTTATAGTGATAAACTGTGAGTCATACAGTTGCATCATCTCAGATCGGTTAAACGCATTTATTGCATACGTCAAAACCGCTCTAGGCGTCTTCAATATAATAATCATGTTCTATTTTATCTACATGATACGAAATTTGACCTCTCTTCAACAGGTTATCTCTCTTCTACGTTTGCTGTAGAAAAATAACATTTTGTTTAAAAAAGTATTACTCACTGATTTTGCAGACTGATCGAGTTGCAAAAGTAACAATGGTAATGGACGTTGCGATGAATACGACGCCAATATTGTTGTTTCAAATTATTGCAACCGTGAGTTTGCTTACTTAATTATTAATTCCACGAAAACTGACTACTTCCACTGAGGAAAAGCGAAAAATTTTTACACAGTCTTTTTCACAACAATATTTCGACTAATTATGTCTGATGGTTGTACTATATTTAAATTATTTAAATTAGTATTTATATTTGTATCTTGTATGCTATATATGAAATATTTTGTATTGACTATCATCTTTAGATAATAGGCCAAGATCCCGCAAATTATATCGGGCAAATCGTACCGTTGCTCTTTGCTTCTAATATCGCAATCTGCTCAATATTTTATACAAAGACTTTACTGCGAAAATCGGGATGGTACTTCTTCAGGCGTAAAACTCTTGTGACGTCTTTGCCAACAACAACAGTGATAGTTAAAGGCATAAAATAAAACATCAATAAAACTGTGAAAATTGTAATTGTAAGCTTTACATTGGAATTCGCCAACTTAGAGCATTCTCCTCATAAACCGTTTTTCACAAGAGTAGTTTTCTATTTTATTTCTGTTACAATGAATATTGATTTTCAGTTAATCTTGATCCTAATATTTTGGCCCTAGTTAATATTTCAGCACAAGTGCGAAACGTCGCTGTTCCCAACACGAAAATCAGCCCAGTCCGTGCCGGGCCAGTTCGGGGCTGAAATTGCCAGCCGAATTTTTAAATATTGGTTTGGCCGGAAATTATTGTCGGTGTTTTCAAAGTCAATTTTTATTAATCTAAAGCGGTGTTTTTCTTGAGTGTTACATACCATTCGGTAGCACATTCATTCCTCTTTCAAACCATATATAGCATGATTTACCATTACATGTAACCATTACTTTATGATAGTTCTAAGGAAGCACACCCAAAAATTGATTTTGTTATTTTTAGCAACTTTCATGATAATTTTTTATCTTTTGGCACTATTCTAAAAAGCGCATTGCGGATTTGTAGGCAAGGTCTAGCATAACAACATCCTTGTTACAGAATACTTTTGCTTTGAAATTCTGCGAGATATAATCGCTCAAATTTGAGACATAAAATTGAAATTTTCCATTTTTCGAGCGATGTCATTCTTAAAATGGTCATATCTCTGCAGCCATCAAACGAAAAAATGTTCTGTAAAAGGTAAGTATTAGAGCTGATATTGCTCTATAATTTTGCACAATGAATAGAATGCCTATTTTTGCAACAAAAGATATAAAAATAGCTCAAAAAATGGTGATTTTGTAATTTTTTCATGGAATCACAAATAGAACAATTTGTTCAAAGCAAAAACTACTTATTAGGGTTGCATGGAAAAACTCTCGGCTATCAAACGGTATAAAAACACTCATAGGCACTCTTGCGTTACGTGAGAAAAAAATTATATTTAAAAACACCGACACGAATTTCCGGCCAAACCAATATTATTGAAAAAAATAAGTGATCATCAAGGTCGGAAGCCTAAACATCGGCCCGTAGACGCTTGGTTTCGAAAAGTGTTATTCTTTAGCTTTCTTTCTTATGACAATTAGTTTATTTCTTTCTTTAGTGCCCTGCTAGAAGTTATTAGCTTTGTTAGAAGTTAATACAATTTTATTAGAGTTGACTGGATTAGACTGGTATACCTGCTTTAAGATTTGTTTCACGTTGGCGTTACAAGTATTTATTAGTCACACTAAGGCCCTAAACAATTGTTTCTGAACATTGATAGCTCTGAAAACATGTGACACATTTAGGTGCTGATTACTTCTGCTGGTGGGTGTCGTAGCAGGCGTCAATTTAGGCGCAATTTAGTCACAACTAGTCGAAGTTCTCAGATATTCTTCCAAAAATTTTTCTTCTGTACTAATGGACTTTTAGAGATTGTTAAGACGATTAGTATCTGTCAAAAAATTTGTGGTGCTGATTCAGACCAATCTCTGATATGTCAATCCAGTTACCACCTTACTTGGGCTATCTGAATTTTGCGATGAACACCGGTATCCTATTTTCCCACATTGTTAGTATCGTCACAATGAGCCGGATAATGTATTTTGCAATATTTAATCGAAAGTTGCTATCAGGTGGTGCCTTGTGTCCATCACTCTGTACTTTTCTATTGGTTCACATAGTATGCGCAACGATTTGTATTCCGTATCATGCTTACTACATCATCAGATGGTCTCCACAAAGTAAGTTACGTTCACACTCAAGTATAAGTACTAGAAGTGAAAAGTGAAGCTTGAAAAGCTAACATAGTAAAGTAATTTCCATCGCTACAGCAGTGTTATACTAGCCTTTACTATGATAAAAAGATAATTATAGCGATAATCACAAGGAGGGAAAACCCGCTGCAAAAATGACTTTTGGTCAAAAAGTTCACTTTTTTGAGACCTGCGTTAAAAACGTTTTACACATACCCTACTTACAATTCCCAGGGGAGCATTTTGAGCTATCATGCGTCCCAAAAGGAGCGGAACTGAGAAAATTTCCTTTCTAGCCCAACACAGTGACAAAAATGACATTTTTTGGCCAAAAAGTGGACTTTTTTGTGTGCAGAGGGGTTTGAAAAAAATTTCACAAACTAGACCTACCCTAAAACGGGAGTATCCGTGGTTTTTGGGGTTTATCGTGCAAAAAATTTTTGGGGGTTCGTGACTCTTAGCTTGCCGTTTAGGTAAGAGTGGATATGGATGTAAAGGGTGTTAGGCAACCCCAAACAACATTTTCAAAAGAAGAATTTTAATTGTTTTTTTCTTTCTTTATTATTTTAAAAATATACTGAAGCCCTTTGCCTTCCCAATACATGTGAGCTTGTTTACTAATATTACGAACTATTTTAACTATCTATATTGGTTTTAACAGATATTTCAGCAAACACCGGCAGCTACAATCCATATATATTGTTCTGGACTGGTATATGGACAGATGCATACTTTTTAATGTCCTCTGCATCAACACTCGTTTTGACCCTAGAGCGATGCTTGCTTTTGCGGTTTCCGGTTCACTATAAGGCTTTTGGTCTCCAATACTTCACAACAGTAGCAAGCGTATTCCTAGCAATTGTGTTTTTCGCTTTCTTTCTGTATACGTACTTTTATACGATTCCAATCGACGTAAATCGAGGCAAGTAATATTTTCTACATTATATGATAACACTATAGTATAACATAATATTCCATTATAGTGATAAACTGCGAGTCGTTCAGCTGTATCATCTCAGCCCAGTTAAACGCATTTATTGCATACGTCAAAACTGTGCTTGGTGTCATCAATATAATACTCATGGTCCATTTTATGTACATGATACGAAATATTCACTCTCTTCAACAGGTCAATATTTACACTATAGAATCAGTGAAATAGAGTATTTCGTTTAAAGAAGCTATTACTCATATTTATAGACTGATCGAGTTGCAAAAGTTTCGATGGTGTTGGAAGTTGCGATGAACACAACGCCAATATTGTTGTTGCAAATTTTTGCTACAGTGAGCATTTTTATTTCAATTATCAGTTGGTTGACTTCTGCCGCATCAGGCATAAAAACAGGGTAGTTCACTCCATCACAACTCGTTTCCAAATTGATTTGTCAAATGTCATTTGTTTCCTTTAGATAATAGACCAAGATCCCGCAAATTATATCGGGCAAATAATAGGCTTGCTGTTTGCTTCGAGTATCGCAATTTGTTCCATATTCTATACAAAAACATTGCTACGAAAATCGGGATGGTACGCCTTCAGGCGTAAAACTCTTGTGACGTCTTTGCCTTCAATGCGCGCGAGTTAGTTCGAGACCTCCAATAAAACACTAATGCAACTGTGTCGAAATGGTAATTCTAAACCCGGTACCGGAATAAATTGAATTCTCTAACTTAGATCTTTCTTCTAATAAACTGTTTTCAAAGGAGTAATTTTGTATTTATATACGTGCTGAAATTAATCTTGATTCCGGTGGCCTAATATTTCATATCAGGGACATGCAGAACGTCCCTGGTCACAACACGAAAATAAGGCCATGCAAAAGTCTCTTCGCTGTGAGAGACAATTTTTGCAAGAGACGAGTGAGGGCAGACTAAATAGATGCACAAAATGCGGTAAGAAATGTGGTTTGAATATATGCCTCACATTTCATCATGAGTTTCGAGTAAAATTGCAAATATTATACAAGCCTTTAATTTTTTAAATGTACATCTATCTACAAAATTAAAATGTATATGCGAATAACTTAAGCGGTTTTTATTACTAAAAACTTGTTTATCTATTCCCCAAATCTCGAAATGCTAACAAATTTTTTCTCATAACTGTAAACTTTGATAACTGCAAACATTAATTTCCAAAAGTAATCTTTTCGGTGTTTGTTATAGCATTTCCCCTTAATGTCTGGTGTTTAAATAGCAACAAAGACTGTATGATCATTAGTTGGTTATTGATAAGACATTGTTGTTGTTCGATTCACTTTGTGGTAATCAATAGCAAGTACTTGTGTACTGAATATTTTGAAGTGCATTTCCAAAAAGGCTGGCTAAATTTGCACTTTAATTTTTGGAGTATGCTAAAACCTGTATACTATGTCTCACTACTAACAGTTGCTATTGGTGCCAGTATTCAGTTCTATAGCTATAATGTAGTCAATACTTCTCAAGAGGTTGTAACGAATTGGATAAACACTACTTATTTTAAACGAAATGGCAACATTATGTCAAATTCTCAATTGAATCTTTTCTGGTCAATAGTCGTATCGAGCATAGCAGTTGGAGCCTTATTTGGGGCACTTCTTACACAGTATGTATTCTTTAGAATGAAACCAAAATTTACTTATGATGATTCAACAAATCCTTATCAGGAAGAAATTAAGGAAAACTTATCTGTAAAAGCTTAAAATGGAAAAATATGCCAATGTGTTTTTTGGTCTACTCTTGGGGTATCTTAAGGTAGGGGTATACCATCTATTAATATCACTAGCATAATATCTTCGTAATCGGTTTTCATCCATTTTGGGTACTTTATCCTCTGGCGACATCCAAGAGGAAACTTTACTGTACCGCTTGTTGATATCATTTAAGACAAGTGGCGGTGGCGTCTCTGGCGCCTAAAAACCTGCCAGACTGTATCAGCGGGTATACCTGTTCTAAGCTCCCTCACATTCCAAGGGGGAAGGTCGGGCGCTTCGCGCCCGACCACAGTGCTTGGTGTGTGTGTCTGTCGGAAGTAAGGGTTGTTCGCCTAATGCTTAAGCCTGAAAACCGACCTGTACCTGCCCGCCTGTATCAACGGGCGTACCTGTTCTAAGTTCCCTCACATTCCAAGGGGGAAGGTCCGGCGCCGACCACAGTGCCTGGTGTGTGTGAGTCGGGTCCCGGTGGCTTTGTCAGTGAGACTCGCGGCCTTCGGCCGCTCGAACTGAGTTTGAAAAGTTGAAAAAAATTTCAAAAAAATTTTTTTTCGTACCCCGGGGGTACCCCGATAATTTTTTTGACCCCGGATTCGAATTCCCCGTAGTCGAAATCCCCCAGGTGCAAAAAATTAGCACCGGGAAGGCCCAAATTCCTTTGTAAAATAATTTTGAAAAATTTCGTACCCCGGGGGTATCCCGATAATTTTTTGACCCCGGATTCGGACTCAGAACCCCAAAAAACCCCCGGGTGCAAAAAATTAGCTTCGGAAACACTCTGAAATCAAAAATGCATTTTAGCCGGTTAGAGGAAAGAGAAATAGTGTGTAAAACTGCCTCAGGGCATAACTTGAAAATTTCGGTCGGTGCCCCAAACTTTTTTTCGGGGTTCGGTATTAGCTCGGCCAGACCTACAAAATGAGCTATCACACACCCCTGTAGTTCGCCGGCAAAGTGGTTTTCTTATTTACGCACGTAACAGAGAAATAATTTCATTTACTATATAGGATGATTTCAGATATATGGCCGAAAAGTTTGGCCGACGTAATGCTTTGATTATTAGCGGAGTGTTCAATGTTATCGGTGCATTTTTGGAATACTTCGCGAAATCGCTTAACTCTCCCGAAGTTTTAATCATCGGGAGGCTCATTCTTGGTGGAAACATTGCATTGAGTTGCGGTTTAGTCCCAATGTATTTAATGGAAATATCTCCCACGCGATATCGAGGTGCTGCTGGGACTGCTCATCAGGTGAAACTTTAAATGTAGCCGCGAAAACCAGGTACCGTATTCTCTGTAATTACAATCCCGGGGAAATAATGTATCAAACAAGCTCCAAGGAGAGATAATTAGAGACGGAATAATTTCAGTGAGTAGTAATTAGAAGGAATACGGTATATATTTATCGAGCTAACTAACTGTGTACTATAGCAAGATGTTTTCCGGAATATAATCCAATATTTTCCAACTCTTAACCATTTAAAGACAGCCGTCGCGTTCTCGGATTGGTTTGCCAAGTTTGTGGGACTGCCTGAGATTCTTGGTGGCACAAACAGTTGGCCTATCGCTTATGGATTTCCTGGTATTCTAGCGCTATTTCTATGTATAATCCTACCCTTCTGCCCTAAGAGTCCAAAGTTCACACTAATCACTAAAGGGCAGAAATCCGAAGCCGAGAAAGATCTACATAGATTTATGGACAAGGATGAAGCTGAGAGGACATTACTGGCATTGAACAAGGAGGCAGAGAGCATTGTAAGAAATTTTTGGAACGTCCGGAATTGAAACGATATCCTAATTCAAAGAGAAATCAGCGCTTAATCCGATTTAAGGAAGCTACAGGCACACTCAAGGAACTATTCACTACAAAGGAATTGAGGTATCCACTCTTTATTTCCATATGGATGATGGTGGCTCAAACTTATACCGGTAGCGGTGCAGTATTTGCTTACAGCACAGACATGCTTGTGAGTGCTGGTATGTCAGCGTACGTTTTTTATTGCTATAAATGATAATAATCTAACTAATAAAGAGATTTCTATTTGTAAAAATTCGGTAGTTGCCCGTCAAAACATTACAAGTTAGAAAAACTTAAAGAAAACATCAAATCTTGAAACAACCAAATTCCATTTAAAATATGAGGCTTGACAATGAGAAATAGTGCGTAAAAAGGAGAGATTTAAGAAATTTGAAAAAAAAAATTTTGTCAAAAAAATGAGGAAAATCATCGAAATATTGCCCGTCCCCTAAAATAAGACCCCTACGGAGTTGTGGTTTAAAGACATAAGACCCGGGTAGTATTTACACATACAATGCGACATGTTATTTGATATGGGCGAGTCTGATTTTTCATAGCTCAATCGTTTTGCCATTTCGATTGTCGGTTCCAACCGTTTGGCGCGAATTTGAACATTAAATTTGAATTTGAAGCTTCCAAAGAAGCTTCAAATTAAAGATTCCATTGGATTCAAATTTAATGTTCAAATTCCCGCCAAAAGCCGGTTACAAAATGGCAAAACGATTGAGCTATGAAAACTCAGACTCGCCCATAACCATTCTTTAGACCAGTAGCCAGGTGGAGCACTATAGGTATCGGAGTGGCCTATTTTATTTGTGCTTGCTCAGCTACTTACTTGATAGAACGCCTGGGAAGAAGGTTTTTGGCAATATTCCAGCTCGGCACTGTCACTATTGCTCTTTCTTTGATCAGTATAACTGCATGGCTTAAGTCGGCCACTCAAGTATTGGATCTATAAATTAAGCATTATTTTATGAAATTTTCAGTCAGTGTGGCTAGGATATGTCACAATTGCGTTATTCTTGGTTTACATGTGCGTTTATGGAGTGGGCTCTCCTATTCCTTGGATGATTTCCGGCGAAATTTTTCCCACAAAGGTTTATTTTACAGCTTATATTATATCAAAGCATCTAAAATAGGGCTGTACGAAACTAGTGCAAAGTATTTGGAATATTCTACATTCTGAATTGGAAATATGAGACATCACAAGTATTCTACTAGATAATATTTAAAATTCATACTTTTCTAGAACATTCTTTTCTAGAACAACGTCTTTTTAAAATTTCGTTCAGTTTTGTGCAAGCACACAATTATATCAGTCTGTTTATTTTTTAGATTGAAAGGTTTTGTTAATAGCGTCGGTTTGATGTATTAAATGAAAAAATATTTTAGTTCCGCCCAACAGCAATGACAGTTACAGTGTTCGCTTCGTTTATAAATTCGTTTCTTATATCATTATTATATCTTCCCTTCAAGCAGGTGATGGTTTACCATATTTATATCGCTTTATAAAGGTACAAAGATACCTTAGTAAAAACCATAAAATTTCATTCTGAGATTTTCGATGAAACATTGTTTGTTTTTAAATCGGCAAATTACTAAACACATCTGAAAATAAAGTATATTTCATTCATAAAATGCTCTCTGAGCTAAATGAGTGCCAAACAGATATTCCTCGACAAGATATTCACAATTTGATAAGTACATACTTCTGGAGGGGAGGGTTAAATTCATAACTATTGTTTAAATTTAGCGGGGTATGACCTTTAAAATGTTCTAGGTTAATTAGATTTTTCCTCGGAACTATACTATGTCGTTTGGAAGGCTAAACAATGTATGTGATTTTTAGGCAGTTGGTGTGTCGCTCAGCTATTTGCCATTCATTATTGTCAGCGCTATAAGCACAGTTATTGTATATTTTTTACTACCAGGTATCTATTAACCCTTCATAGCCGATTTACTCGGCAAGTTTTTTTAAGTTTCCGAAAAAGGTGCCAAATTTCGAAAGTTACGAAGGTTTTTAGAAATTGAAAAATTTACGCTGACCCCCCCCCAAAAAAAAAAAAAATTCGCCAATATTCCTCGATTTTCGGGGTTATGTCTTGAAAATGACCCTTTCTCAGGGCAAAATCGTAGATAAACTGGGTAAACAAATTACATATCCTAAATCAGGACAAAAAGTTGGCAATATAAAAGTAATATCAGATTTGAGCTAGGAGTCCAAAAAATTGGCGAAAAATTACTCCAAAGTTTACGGTTTCGCAACAACGTGAAATGAAAGGTTAAATTAATAACACCGAAATTTTTTATTGAACACAAATAATAAATTTTTTGATATCAAAAAATTTAAATGTTAATTTTGATTTTAATATTTTCATTAAAATTTCAGAGCCTGTTTTCTCCTTAAAATCATGGGCCAAATAATTGGGAAATTAAATTATTTTACATCTTTAACTCAAATTCGCGCTATACCTGAAAGAGTTATTTTCTTAAAATTTATTATCTTACGCTGAAACTGCCCTTCAATCCATCGTCATATCAATGAAAGAAAAAGTTTAAATACGACTCGAAAAAACTAAAAAACTCGGAAAAATGTAAAAACTATTTGAAATCACTATGGTTGGCACTGTTAGGATTTGAATCAAAGTTATGGAACATTTCTGCTTTCCAACTTATTTTTATTCACAATTTATTTTCTGTACATTTTGAAAATTTGTTCCAGAAACGCGCAATCGGACGAGCAAAGAAATTACAGAGGGAATGGCTTCTAGAAAATTTTCACTTATTCAAGATTCTCCTAAGAGGTCAAACAGCTCTGCGTTTGAAGAAACGCCTCTCATTAATCGCGATAATATTCAGTTCAATGCGTATTATTCGACAATCAACGATAAATAAACTCTTAGTATACCGATGCTTACGATTCTTTTTCATACACTAACAAAGCTATTAAAGAAAGTTTGATCATTATAGGTCATTAAAGGGCGACGTTTTTCGCGTTATAGGGTTTTCGGAGTCAAGGAATACGACTTAGGCGCTATACAAGGATGGAGCACCCGCGGCTTTGCCGCGGACGGGCAAAAATGACACATTTTGGGGAAAAAGCCACTTTTTTGAGATCCCCGACGTAAAATTTTAGCGGATTCCCTACGCAACTTTCCCAGACCTACAAAATGAGCTATCATTCAGTCCTGTATCGAGGGAACTCGGAAAGTTAGGACCATTTCCATTTTGGGCGCCTCGGGGGGAGGGGGTTGAAGGGGGCCGTTTACCCCCTTTTGATGTGTGCAGAGGGGTCTGAAAAAAATTTCACAAACTACAGGGTGTACAATAATCGATAAATAGTCGATATGACTATCTACGACTGTCTTTTGTATATTCACAAGGAGACTTGTAGCTGTCTAACAAAAAAAGATCACCCCAAAATCATGTCGGAAACCCAAAAATCTGAGGGCTCAAAAATCGCAAAAATGGCCATTTTTGGGGGGATTTTTGGGGTAAAACTGAAAAATTGCGAACCCGCAGGCAAATCGTCTCAGACGACCATACCGCTGAAGATGAAAATTTTTCGACGAATAATCACCAATTTTGGCCAAAAATACGACTTTTTGGTGATTATTCGACGAAAAGTGTCGCTTTTTTATGCGATGTCAAAAATTTAGTTGCAGATTTGAAATCAGCGCATCGAAATACCCCTAAAAACACTATTTGCCAAAAAATTTCGGAAATTTTTAGAAAATCGATTTTTTGACCCATGTGGGGGACCACATGAAACATGAAAAATTAAAAAAAAATTTTTCTCGCTCAATTGTATTTTTCGGGTAGTATTCGACCTACTGAAGAACTTTTTCTTCAGCGGTATGGTCGTCTGAGACGATTTGCCTGCGGGTTCGCAATTTTTCAGTTTTACCCCAAAAATCCCCCAAAAATGGCCATTTTTGCGATTTTTGACTCCTCAGATTTTTGGGTTTCCGACACGATTTTGGGGTGATCTTTTTTTGTTAGACAGCTACAAGTCTCCTTGTGAATATACAAAAGACCGCTCGTCATATCAACTATTTATCGTTATTTTAGGAGGATTTGAAGTGATGACCTTTTTTATTGTACACCCTGTAAACCTACCCTAAGACGAGGGTATCCGCGATTTGAGACGAATATGAGAGAAAAAATTTTTCGACCTCAGAGGGTACGTGACACTTACATTGTGGTTTAGGTAAGAGTGGATATCCAACACGTTATACGGTAATATCTATAATCAGGCTCATTATATGAATTTTGTTACATTTTGGCGTTTTCACATTTTTAGTCAGAGAAAAATAATTGTCCTTCTTTGACTACTTCTAGAGCATTAATCTTATAGACATCAATCATGCGCTCCATAAATTTTTCGTTTTTATTGCTTCTGATTTTACAAAATTCTCTGACTTTTTCACCATATGGCCAACTGTATTGCGTTCATTTTGAAATATCAATTCGATATGCTAGCAAGTAGTTGTAATTATGAATAAAAAATCGATTTCTGTGACTATACGTAGTAAAGTCTTAACAAATTAGCATATCTTAGTGATTTCAGTTCTTTTTTTACTGTATATTTCGGAAAAGCACATTATGGTTGCTCCATACAAATTCCATATTGAGAATACTGTTGTAACATTCAGTAAACGCACTCTTAAATGAATACCATCTCTTTTTTAGTCTTCGATTTCGTAACTAATTTTAACCACTAATTTTAACTAACTTTGAACCAAAATTGTCTCGGAACGCATTCCAACAATTATATCTTGTCTAAAATGATTTCAAAAACGTAAAGTCTGTTTTCATGAGAATAACGCAGAGGATTTCAAACATATGAAATACGTTCTGGCGTAATGCACAACACCAACTGTAATTCAATTATATTTGTATAATCGATTTATAAAACATGTGTCTACTCTCAATAAATATAAACACAATTTAGACAATCCGCTGCTGTACGATTCTAACGCTTCGCCTAAATAGAGAATCTACTCGACCTAGCAAAGCATCTCCAAAAATAGCTTGGAACAGAGGATCGAAATCGCTGCTGGTGAACAGTTGAACGTATCCAACATGGGCAATGCTTCGGATAAACAATGCGTAACCTAAGACAACAATTCGGAACAATCCAATTCGGAGCAAAAACAAGAAACAGGGAGGCATTTTATTTATTATCGAATTCAGCATAGCTAAAAACTATGCTGAAACTGGTTTTTCGATATCTTCTCCAAAATATTCTTTCACTTTTTTCTTAAAAAGTAAAAATAACAATCGTTTAAATACCATCTAGTCAATCTACTGATGATGACCCAACTACATGGAGTCGTATTTTCCTCCCATATACAACACTATTTCGTGTCATTTCAGCATTAAGCGGAAAATTTTTCAATCGCTATTTTAGTTTCTTCTTACATTGATAAATTATTGCTTTTAATAGTCGTAGACTCCGAAAGTTGGTGTATATGCCGATTTCCTTCTAATTAACCCCGTGGTTTAAAATTTTTGATTACTTTCCATTTTAAAACATTTGTATATATGCGTGATACACAAATTGCTGAGGCCTAGAAGCGATTTATTTTTCTAAAAACAATTTCATATGCACAGTCTGTCAAATCCGCCAAATTTCGGACTTGGTCAATAAATAATTTGCCAATGTGCAAATTATTTGCAAATAGAAAAGACAATGCGAATAGTAGAGGGAAAAGAAACTGTCTCTTATCTCTAACATTTTACCAATAGCAAATATGTTATTGGTCAAATTCCATTGCCAAAATTGTGGTAATTTGACAAGCCATTACATAAGAAATGTTATGTGTGTTGGTGATAATGTTCGCTATATCGACAATAATATTCGCTCCAAAAGTTGATAGGAGTGTTAGTGTGAGCGGATTCCGGATGTTTGAGAAATTCGTCAACGCTCGTATTACTGTCAAAATTTGAATTTAGGAACTGGGCTTCGTTGTCGAGTACGTAAGACCACAGCGAAGTTGTCTTTTTATTTTTCTCCTGAAAACTTGGTTATATTCTAAGTTTTCTTCCACTAAGAAATATTAGATAGTATGCCTTTTGTTAAAAAGGCATAAAATGGAAAAATCTTATTTTTGACATTAAAAATTTCTGAAAATTAGTTACTTTACACATTTCTAGTGGTTATTCAAAAATTAAACCTTTTTTGTCAGTTCAAAGATTCTGAAAGTTGGATGATTTGTATGATGACTAATTGTCAACATGACAACAAACGACTAAAGCATGTGAAGAATTTCTAGTTTAAAAAATTCTATGCATAATAATTGTATTGTTTGTTGGAAAATATTATCCACTAACCGATTCTCTCCGCTCTTTCTCGCTGTTGTAAAGAAATGTTCCAAATCGGCAAGCATACAACTCATCCAAAATTGTCGTCAGCAATTTGACATTGAACTGGAATGCATTTGGATGCTGAATAAAAATTGACATTAAACATAAACTCGGTGTGTCTATAAAACCTGTTTTACAAGCTGCCAGACACAATCGATAAACTGCACAAATATAGGAGAGCGCTCATTGTCGGGTGAGGATGCGATATTCCGAACAGGGTTGTTAGATAGCTGCTCACCGTGGCCTATTCTCTGGAAATGTAATAATTGGAACGCTTCTACTATACACTAAGTTTCTGTTTTTGCTCAAACAATCGCCCTGGGACGATACTACCCGTTTAAGGAAAATTATAGGCTGGAAAATTATAGGCTCTTAAGGCCAAATCTAACCCTAATCAGTGTGCCCTTATACGGCATTGTTTCAGACTAAGAGTTTTCTCACTCTGCTAGTTGAGATCTGAAGATTTCGTTTTGCTGTCTGTGCTTTTACTTCTCTCTTTTTGGGCAAAGGGGTAATATGAAAAGTTGGTCAATAGTATAACTACAAGACGCACTCTATCAGTAAAATAAACGCACCTTAGCGAACTGGTGCCCGAAACTACACCATTCTTTTTCTATCAGGATAGCAAATCCTTCTAAAGTTCGATAATAGGGATCTAATTGGAGCATTGCTAGCGATGTAATCTGAAATGGAAAATGTGATTCAGGAAAAATTTAATGAGAAAAATAACCTGCGGTGTTCTGTCCCAACCGTCGCTGCAGTGGACAAGAACGGAGTTGTTATTTTTCGCGATTTCAGTCACTGCTCGCCTCGCAGCATCGAGAATTCTCTTTATGTGTGTCAGCCATTTAGAATCATCCAATGCTTTCTTGAAACTTGGATCATTAGATTTCTTAGGGCAGACTTGTCTGAGGCCCTTGAGGCTGTTTCTAACTTCACGGATATTATCGATGTCCTGTAATGAAATATCGTAAAATCTGTAATCACAATCTCTATTATACAAACAAATTCAAACAAAAATATAATTTACACTCGATATTATAACGAGAGAACAAACCATCCAATCGATTACACAATTTTCGTAATCATTTTCGTATCCGCCGCCGACCCAATGATTCGCATCGGCATTTCGTTTCGGGCGAGCATCAAGAATTATCAACCTTTTTGGTTCCCCAGGCTTCTTTACGTTTGCTTCAATTATTTGTTCAATATACCTAAATTCTCTTATTGTATACCATATATCATTATACCCAAACTCTCTACATTCATTTAGTACAAGTGGCCGATTTCGATTACTATATAGGATGTCGTCTCACAGTCAATGATAAATATGAACGTTCATGCCAAAATAATTGGATGCAAATATAACCATTTCGGACCAAAAATTTGCCAGACTACAAAAACGAAAAGTTTTCACTTTTCTAGGCTACTTTTCCATTGGAATATGGAAAAAACTGCTGAATACCACACAGTGTATGTTAAAAGTGCATGAAAATTGGGATCGTGCCACATTTTTGAAGAGAATTTCCTTTTTGAGAAGGCGCTTTCAAAGACTTGTTGAAACAATTTCTTATCCCTAGAGGTAGGAACCTACATTCGATCCTCGTTCGAGCTGTATTTTAGAATACTGACCAAAGGTTGCGCGGATCGGACTAACGCCGCACCTGATTTTTTGTCTATCCATGAAAGAGCCTAAAATAATAAAGTTATTGC
>JAKKPZ010000533.1:0-28473 GCA_022814885.1 Ditylenchus destructor | reverse complement strand
GGAAAAATTAAAATTTAATACTGAGTTCACTTGTCCCATTATTTATGCCAACGACGGTACCTTAATTCCTGGACATTCATTTCCCGACCAAACTCGGGCCTATAAAATATAGCCCAGAATGTGTGGACCCCAAGGTAGTACCTGTCCATATGATTGCTGTGCCATTCCCACGGTTATGCTACTTCTCCTCCGATTCCCCCTTTTGACTTCGAAATGTTACAGCAATGTGCGACGTAAATTGATGACCATTCGGTTTATGCAAGCCAAAAATAAATATGCGGTGAAAATATTCCCACACAAACTATGTTCGAGATCTTTGAGATTTGCCTCAATTTGGTCTCTGTCGAGATTTCACGTGGGCACATAAAGAACGTAATTAAAATACGCCTCCTAATCTCCAAGGATAATGTACCCTGGCACACTATATTTGAGCACAAATCCGTGAGTAGGATTTATGAGCATTGAGCAAGTCGTGAGAGTTATCACAGTTTGTTACATTCGCGTCACATTCCTAGTCAAATTAATCACAAAATTTTTGCTTAAGTGTTGTTATGGGTAGAAAACTCAAATATGTTTACGAGTAGAAATCATTTTACATGTTAGTGTTGCGAATGGGACACGGATGTTTCATGGCTAAACTATTTATTTCGCATACTTCAAGAGTATGTCTTCAAATTTTACACTTCCGCCCACTCTAGTTCACAAACTACATAAACTTCCGGAGTATTAATACCATAACAAAAGGTACACGTAAAGCAGCAACACTCCAGGGATCATACTTGTTACTTGCAAGGTACTCCACAATGACATTTTGCAGCAGTCAAAGATCTTCAATCCTCCATGGCGCGGATTTTTTTAGTGTAAAAATCTTTTTTTTTCTTTTTCTGCAAAAGATCGGTTTTCTCTTATATAATATCAAAAATAAAAAACGCTATGTAATTTAAAAGATCTTTCAACCAAATTTGTGCTACCGCTAAGCATTCGTAGTTAAAATAGCCATACGTCTCAAACCTTTTTCGAAAAAATGGGCTTACAACACTCGAGATTCCCAGGACGTCTCCGATCCAAGTACTAATCGAGCCCAGCGTTGCTTGACTTGGCAGATCGGACGGGATGCCGTATTTTCAACGCGGTATGGTCGTAAGCGAAGACGAATGTTTGCTCGGAGTATATAAAGGAACTGCTTTTGCAGAGCAGTTCAATAATGGGATGGAGGGAAGCCAGGACGTTAAAGAACAATTATGTTTTCAATGTGCGGCTCTCTTCCATTCGTTCGTCTTTCATTCCATAACCAGTGAGAAAATATGAAAGAAGGAAACCAGACCCATTCACTTGGCAGTACAACTGAGAAAGCAAAAAAGAAAGTTTCAAGATTATTCCCAGACATTTATTGCTACTATTTTTACCATTTTTATATTCCTGTTTTTAAACTTTCATTCTCATTCCACCAATAAGTTCCACTTGGTTCCATATCATAAAATTTTTGCCAAAGAAAAAAGTAGATCAATTCATACGTGAATATCATATTCTGCCCTCGCAGCACATCTTGAGCGTAAGTGTCAGCGGTTACGTGAAATTCACTTTTACTGTTAGCCGAATCTTTAAATGTGGTTTCGCAATATTTCCCAATTACATGCTCAATATTGTCCTGATTGCATTCGGGCCAGAAAATATCGTTATCGTGTCCTTGATGACACCTAAAATTAATATTTCCTTTTATATTTGCAACAAGCTTTTCTAAATAGCAAATTTTTGCGCATGTGGACTTTTACACTTTTCTATAACGTAACAGTTTGGGTATAGTATTTGCACAGCTCACCTGAGTTGTCTGAATTGAGTGCATAGTTGGTAATTGATGACCAACTGCTGATTCAATTTGAACTTTATTTGCAATCCACATTTTTCAGGAGTAATACAATGAAACGTTAGTGTTCCAGAAGCATTATAGTAACTATTTACAATTTCATATAGCTCTTGCAATTCTTCACGCCCACTATTAAATACTTTGCAAGCTTGCTGAATAATTATTACTAGGATGTAATTCTAAAATGAACGTTTACTTGTAGCGGCCAACTTGGAAGACTTTGTCCAGTGAAACTGGTGGGATATGGATAATTGTTGGTCACCAAGCCCAGCAGTCCATCATATACGAACTGCTTAAACATCCGCATTTCGTATTCCCTGTTTAAATTTGTGCCTGGATCTAGTTTGAATGTTGATGCCAGCTCTTCACAGCCTTCAGCTGAAAACATATACATTAAGAGAAATCAACCAAATCTTATATTTATTGATGGAGAAATATTTTTCGCTTACAATAACCTTTCCTAAAATTTTTCATATTCAAAATATTACTTGTATTTGACATATAATCAATTAGTCTTATGAGACGAGTCAGTTTGTCACGATCACAATGTTTCGCAAGTGACTCTGTGAGTGCATAATCAAATGCTCCAACAGGCACGCCACCAATTCCAAAGTTGTATAGCGGAGAGGACGAGATCCATTTTCTGAACTTGGTTTAGCAGTAAATGTTGTAATAGACCAAGAAACTTATTTATTTACCCTTGCGTAACTGTGGACCACTGTTCATTGCTCAGTCTCCAACTAGCAATAAGTCCAGCGTAACCAACACCCACACTCACAATTGCACCAATAGTGACATTATTGAGATTATGCTTGTGAAAATAATCTAAGACTCTCTCGTTGTCGTATAGAATGTTATCGATAGTCAACGAGGACAGCATCGAAGAGTTCTGAAATAAGGGTCACTTTAGAATGTCGGAAATATAAGACTGTCCTATTTCTCCAACCAATTTTAGCGTACTATCTTGTATCCGGTTGTGTCAATACATACTTATGCATAAGTATGTGTGTCACAGCCTGAGTTACGTAGTTTCAGACAAGACACGCGTAAGTGGTTGCGTGTAAATAATTCTTAGCATTTTAACTTAGGTCTTTGTCGATCTTACCTTAAAAGATTCTTCTCCAAATGGGAGTGACTGTCCAATGTAGCGTTGCTCCACAACCAAAATTGCAGCATTTAGTATCGGAGCTATATCCCATAAAAATTGCTATAAAAATATTGTGTTAATTAATATCATTGGATTACTTCACTTACTAAACGTTTTGCTTGCTCCTCCAAGCCAGGACGTTAAAGAACAACGAGTTGACGGGCCGCGCCTTCGGCGCGTCCGTCAACTCGGAGCGTGCACAGCGTCAGATTGGGTTCGTCATCGCTTCGCGCACCGCCATCAGCGGTCAGATTGGGTTGTTCCTAAGCGTGATTTACCTACTTATTGTTGGTGGGAACGCTACGAATAAGTGTGTATTTGTGAGTTTGTGGGTCGTTTTGGGGTCCGAGCGGCGCGAAGCGCCGCGAGGACCCCAAAACGACCCACAAACTCACAAATACACACTTATTCGTAGCGCTCCTTTACATAGCGTGAGTCATGCTGGGTCTCCGCTCGCTTCGCTCGCTACGACCCAGACGTGATAATCAGTACTGGGTTGGGTTCGTGAAGATCTCGGCCGCCTTCGGCGGCCTCGATACAGGGTTGGGTTCGTACTACCACAGCGCGGCTCGCCGCGCTGTGGTAGTACGTCACGCACTCTAGGAGGAGTATACCATGACCTACATCACTTCCCATGGCCCAAACCCCTAAAAACACGTTTTTGCATTTTGGCGCGAATTCAAATTTTGAATTACAAATCTGACGTCAGATTCGGACTCAGAACATGCGAAAACCCCCGGGTGCCAAAAATCAGACCCGTAGACACCTTGCATCAAAAAACCCGATTTTTTGGCCAAAAAGTGCCTTTTTTTCAAAAATGCGCCAAATCAAAAAGTGTAAAAAGCAAAGTGGTCCAGAATCGCCTCAGAAATCGATTGGGAACATAAAAAACATAACTTGCCCAGGTCAAAACCCTTTAAAACACGTTTTTGAGTTTTGGCGCGAATTCAAATATTCAAATTTCGGGTCTGATAATTTTCCCCATCCTAACTTTTCGAGACCTATCGATTGAGCTATCACTCGCCTCTGGCTAACGGCTGGATCGCGAGATCTGGTGTGGGCCGCACATACACACAGACGGACAGAACATGGCCCTTTAGTATTAGTTCAAGCTGTGCGCGCCGCCGCTATCGCGGCGGCCAACGCCCAAAAAAAATTTTTTGTCCAAAAAATTTTGTTTATATCTGTACAGCACATCCGTACGAACATTTTAAGCTATCACTTGCCCGGAAATGAGCCGTGAAAGTGGTCTAAACGCCAGTGGACGCACGCAGGGACGGACGCAGACACACTGGCTTCTTAGTAAAGTAACATTATGTTTTCAATGTGCGGCTCACTTCCATTCGTTCGTCTTTCATTCCATAACCAGTGAGAAAATATGGACATCATCCCAACTGGGGGAAACCCAACTGGGGGGGATAACTGGGTGGGAGAACCAACTGGGGGGGGGATAACTGGGGGGTAAACGTTTCCCCCCAGTTGGTTCTCCCCCCAAATGTCCTTTTTTTTAAATCCCGTTTTTTGCTTGTATTCTTTCATATTTCCCCATATATTTGAATTTTAGCTTCAATTGTGTGCAGAACTTATATATTCATTCATAGAAATGCCTTCGGTTGATTCATTTCACCGTTTGATCGTTATCTTTTTCATCAATCCATTTGGTTTAAAACTTATTTATTCATTGCACATTTATTTTGTATCTGAAATGAGGCCGTTGACTGTGAAAGGATGCGGGGAAGTTGTCGAATGGTTCTGCACACAGCGAAACAAGAATAACGCAGCTTTGACGCGAGCGAACGCCGATGGCTTCATATATGTCTGGACTCAAACCGGGAAGTCGAACAAACGAAAGGTGGATGGCTCTGAGGTAAGCTCATTAACTTTTTGCATATTTTTTATTATCTTCACACATTTTATCAAGAGTTTGTAAATTCTCATGACATTTTCACAAGATTATGTAACATAACATATCTGATTTTCAGTTGCGCAAGTATATCTGTCAAGGATGAGTGTGTTTGTTGACAGCCCGCACAAGGATACGCTCTTCGATTTGCTGACCTATTTCAGGTAAATGCTAGATTAAAAATAGAATCCTAAAAGAATTAAGAAATAAAATACTAAAACAAAATATTTACATCGTGTTTTCTAGAGACCAATGGTTCAAGTACGGCGCCTATTTTTCACTGTGGAAACTCGACAAAGACGCACCCAGAACGAATAATGCATGCGAAATCTACCACGCGCACACACAGCGATATTTCACACCAGGAGCTTATTTGGGTATTTTTAAATTTCTTAATCTTAAACAAGTTTTACTTTAGGCCAATGGGTTCATCAATTTCGTGTTGTCCAGAACGCTGAGCAAAACTACTGCATGGATCTGATAAGAGGTTTGACTAGTACATTTTAATACATAAATAACGGAAACTTTGCAGGCAAACCAGTCAAGCATCGCTTCGCGGCTTTCTACGCTGGCCTTGCAGATCAGCTCGACCAACGCAAGGAAGAGCTCAAGAGCGCAATTCTCGACGAGAGTGGAGAAATCTTTCTCCGAGGTCAAATATCGCGATTTCTCTCCAGCACAGGAAAGATTTTGGGGATCAAGCCGGCAAATGTGGAACGCGTCCAGAACGTGAGTTTAGAAAGCGAGAGCGAAAGAAATTCGGACGACGATATTGGAAGCCAAACGCCGATTGACATCCGAGACATGAGCGATCTAGCAGAGCTCGATTCCTTTCTCAGTTCATAGAGAAACATTTATGGTCCATATTTATCATGTTATGATTTTTGCTTTGATTATACAATAAATTTTTACAATTCTGCACAGCTGAAATTCAAATATATGGTGAAATATGAAAGAATACAAGCAAAAAACGGGATTAAAAAAAAAGGACATTTGGGGGGAGAACCAACTGGGGGGAGAACCAACTGGGGGGAAACGTTTACCCCCCAGTTATCCCCCCCCAGTTGGTTCTCCCCCCAGTTATCCCCCCCCAGTTGGGTTTCTCCCCAGTTTGGCGGTAACCAAAATATGAGAGAAGGAAACCAGACCCATTCACTTGGCAGTACAAATAAGAAAGTTTTAAAACGAGAAAATGTTAAGATCATTTCCAGCGATTTATAATTTAAAAATTTATTTGCATCATGATCAACACCTTATTTCATTTTAATGTGCGTTATATAACAAAAAGTATCCCGCTAAGTCATCAAAACGGTAATTTATTGAGTTGAAAAGACTTTGTAAATCCCGAGTTAACAATTCTTCATATATCGCAATAAAAGAAAATCATAAAAGTGATTGGAATAACAGGACAAGTACGCGAACGATCGCACACACAAACAACGAACATGGTCCAAAATAAAAGTATCGTTTTGCATTGCCTAACTGCCTGATTAACACCTCATTTACTTGTTTATATGCTCTTTATGCATAACATTGCGTTTTCCAAAAGACAGGATGGAATCTTCAATTTCAGATCGTCAGCAGCTTTTTATTACAAAAAGAAACTGGCGTCTTTTCTGCGAATGTTTATAAAAGACCAATAGTGGGAGCACTATCAGCGTTGCCTGAATGCCGTAACAGTTAAAATTAAATGCTTCTAACGGTATCCTTTTCCATTGACAATGAAAATCTAAAAAGGTATTCGAATAATAGGACAAATGAACAAACACACAAAGAACGAAAGTGGTCAAAGTAAAATGGATGTCTGCTATGCAAATCCTTTCGAAAATAAGTTTAATCATTGCTTTGCAAAAATACAAAATACATACAGTTCGTGCTTTCGAAATATGTCTACTGCCCAGATTATGATTGCTGTTTTCGGAATCGAGCAAAGAATCAAAAAGCGCAAAAGACAAAACTGATTAAAACACGCAATTGCAATGGAATGTCAATGGGAAATTTTCATATTAATCCATTAATTCTTCAGCTCATAAAAAGTATAAAATGAATTTATTTTCGATTTCAATGAAATGACCGTCATGCGGACATTGAAAGTCTACCAAAATTATGTCTGAACATCGTCAATGAACACAGATTGACGAGCATGGATCTTTTCTGGCGGAATTAACTGACTTTTGGTTTCGAATCGAAATCACAAATGGAGACTTCACCCTATAAAAGGGCACACGCCCTATTCGCCTAAACCCTATTCGCCTAAACCCTGTTCGCCTAAAAAAATTCGCCTAAACCCTGTTCGCCTAAACCCTATTCGCCTAAACCCTGTTCGCCTAAACCCTGTTCGCCTAAACCCCGTTCGCCTAAAGTTTACCGTCGAGTGATTAGACTGTTCAGTACAATTCTAGAATGTTCTGAATGTTAATACCCCCATAATTTTCATAAAAATGTCAATCTCGATATTTCTGTGGAAACACGGTTTTAGGAGTACTTTTTGATGCAGAATCCGAAAAAAAATTATTTTTCGCTCCGAGTTTGAAAAAATTTGGTTTTTTTGATGGAGTTAAATTATGAGTTTGATCTCCCCTTGGTGCCATAAGTCCTTTCTGTGGTGCATACAAATTAAAGTTTATAAAGTTTATTTAAATATAAAACAGGTAAATAGAAATTATGTTCAAATCCCCATATTTAGGCTGAGATTATTTGTCCCTTCCCTCAATTTTGGCATCGCCTTTCGGCGCTGCATAATCCCCAATCTAGACTCCCCAATCAAAGTCTCCCCAATCAAAGTCAAGTTTCTAAAAATTTTTGCCTGCGGCGCTCCTTTTCCTTCCATTTTTCATTATAAGTCGGCATTTTTCCCAAAATTTCGGTCTGCGGCGCTTTTATGGCTTGTTATTTGCCTTCATGATTTTCTGCTCACTTGCTTTTAATGCGGCGAAAGGCGGCAAATCTGAGCTACAGGAAGCATTTTGAACTACATTCAACATTCGATAGAGTTACTAAGAAATCACTGATCAAACCTTCACACACAACCTTCAGTATAACGGGTCTTGTCTATAGGGCGTAAAATGTATGGAAATGTCCTTCGATATAACGAATGCTGAAATTTTTCTTATAACGACAAAATTTTCTCCGCGCAATGTCGGCCGTGTTTATGCCCTTATAAGGGTTGTTCGGGAGCTTAAGCCTAAGATTAAGTCCCTTAGGCCCCATATTGTTCTTCCCTTACCCCCAGAATCGAGACCTTCCCATATTTGGGCATCTAAATCCTTGTTCGGGAGCCTAAATGTGAAATCTGTTTGGGAGCAATGCCGGCATATTTTTGATCAGTTTATAGGCCTTTTATGAAAATTATGGGGGGGGGGTGTATTGACCGCGGGGGGTATTGACCGGGGGTAATGACCGTACCCCGTCAAAATAGGTTTTTGTTTAGATTATTAAATGTTTGTCAGATGTTTAGATTGTCGATAAATCATTTAAACCAATCAAATTCATAAAATATATTTGCAAAATTTGAATTCTGAAGCATTTTTATCCCCATGGTAAACTTTAGCGAACAGGGGCGATCTATTCAAGTGCTCGATGCTCAGTGCTCGAATCTCTAACCAAAAAATGTCTGGCTCTCTCATAAATGGTGCTCTCTCTCAAGTGTTTCTCTGACTGATTAGAAAGGAAAGAAAGGAAAGGAAGCGGCAGTGGGAAATAACCGGGCAGACCATATCTTCTCTGCGCTCTCGCTCTGCAATAGTCTTTTGGGTGCGGCCGCACGCACCAAATCGACCCACAAACAAATAAAGGGCGGACGTCTAGCAACGAGTGTTCGGTTTAATTACCCAACGTGAGGAACTTAAAATGTTTCTCTTATAAATTGGAAATCGTTGAGGATATGCACAGACGAAAAACGTCTGAGGAAATTAACAAAGCATTTCATTTTTGAGCATTCTGTGTCTAAACAATAGAAGAGAGATGTGATAGAGAAAATAGTGACGCGTTGTGCAATTGTGAAAAGCTAGACATTTTTCGCTTAGAGAATGCTCAGATCTGAGCACTTGATATAGATCGGCCCCAGGGTTTTGGCGAACTGGGTTTAGGCGAATAGGGCGCTACGGTAATCACTCGACGGTAAACTTTAGGCGAACGGGGTTTAGGCGAACGGGGTTTAGGCGAACGGGGTTTAGGCGAACGGGGTTTAGGCGAACAGGGTTTAGGCGAATAGGGTTAGGCGAATCGGTTTAGGCGAACGGGGTTTAGGCGAATAGGATTTAGGCGAATAGGGCGCACGCCCTATAAAAGGTTGTCCAAAAGTAGGTTTCACCACTTGACATAAAGTCAAAACGATAAGGATAAAATGTTTCCTATTGAGTGCATTTGAAAAGAATTGTCATCACAAAAATTTTGAAAATATTGAGGAAATGTTGAAAGTAAAAAAATCGAAATATCCTGTTTTCGGCAATTTCGACTTGTTTTATGATTCTATTTGCCAAAACTAACTTCAAAATCGGCTTTTTCGGCATTTCTTATCCTAATATGGCGTATTTAGGAAACAATGCACACTTGCTTTGAAATAATTTCTCACTGAAAAGTTGCCATGAACACCGAATTTTAGCAAAAATTCACTTTTTCGTAAAATGGCTATTTTGTGCGATTGTGCGCCACTTCAAAAAATTGGGATAAGGTAATTGGCTATGGGAAATCCAATAAAGGCATTGTTTTTTCGTTCAGGATATGGTAATGCGTGGTTTTGGTCATATTCCGGAATTTGAAAAATGCGCTATGTTATACATCGGCGCCAAGTGTCTCAAAAAGCGTCACAGCCGTTTTCAGCCAAAAATAAAGTTCTGAGATATCAAGGATATTTTTTGCCAGGGAGCAAGTTCAGGTGTTGCTCTATCATACCCCGTGGGTGAAATATTCGTCCGTACGTTTTAAATTAAAATCTGGGGCTTCAAAGTTGGTACACTTTGCGTTTTTCAGTGTTAAATGGGTCAACTTTGAGACCCCAGATTTTAATTTAAAACGTAGGGATGAATATTTCACTTGTACAGTATGATCGAGCAACACCTCAAATTTTACTTTTTCAAAAAATTTCTAACATTTCTCAGAGCTTTTGCTTGTTATGACATTTTTAAGATTTTTTTGCCAAAAAATGGCCATTTTCGCGTATTTTGGAGAAAATGCGAATTAGAACGTTTGAAATCGTCTGGGATTTTTGATAGTTACCCTATTTCGGATACGGCGAATCCGAATTTGACCTCAGATCGAGGGTGGTTCCGCAATGAAAGTTGGGAAAATTGCGTTTTTTGACGTTTTTGGGCGAAAATTATCACAAAATGGTGCAAGAAAATTGGTAAAATTGGTAAATTCAGTTGAAAAATCTGGGGTTGAAATACGCGACCCCGAATTTTCGACCTCCTTTACTTCGACAATTTAGAAAATATTTAAATAGTACTTTTTTGCCAACTTTTTTTTCGAATTATTACTCCTCACAAAATGGCTCATTATTTCCACCCTTTGTAACGCATGGCCATCCGGGTGTTATGCATAACATTGCGTTTTCCAAAAGACAGGATGGAATCTTCAATTTCAGATCGTCAGCAGCTTTTTATTACAAAAAATTATTTTTCGGCCGATATATGCTAGATTTTCGTGTTCTACATGAAAACTTTGAATAATTTCACGCAAAAAATAAGAAAAATAAAATTTTGGTTGGTTAGCCTTGGTCCCCCAATGGAAAGGCAAAGAAAACAACACTGATGAGATTGATAACTAGAGAATTCTCATATGAAATCCCGCCACGCTCCTCCGAAATATCACAAATGGAACGCTCTTTCGGAATCGCTTTTCCTTTCGACTTGTTACAAAATAAAGATCGGGAACCCGTTTCAACAGCTAGGGTGCAAAAGGCAATGATACCAAATTTTCTCAACCTTAACTTCAGTTCTAATTATCTTTACACTTAAATGACTTTTATTCAAAGGAAGCACCCCAGTAATAATATATAATTTAAACCGAAATAACGTTCCAAATGTAATTAATCGCTCAGCGCCCAAGCGTTTTAATAAGTTTAATTTACGATAATACTGTTTCACATAATATGAACAAAAATTGATGATAATATGCACACCACTGTTATTATAGTACCGGGTTTAGTTCTCATTTCATCTCCCATCGGTGGCTCTCTAAAAGAATTCACTGTAGGGCCATGTGCTTCCAGGCCAACATTCCAGGGGTATCCTCGCACAATCGGTTGGCAGGTCTGTTTCTCATGCGAACTCTCACTGATCCCTTTGTTAGTTTTCGGTAACCGGGTTTGCATGGTTTCCGGCTCGCAATCATCGTTGGGGGAATAATGTAGCCAACATTTTAGAACTTTTACAATCTAAATTTAAAATCGATAAGAACTACCATATTTAATTTCTCTGAGGATAGTCCAGAGGATTAAGAACTAATAAGACAGCAATAGTGCCGTACATAAAAAACTTTAAATTGTAGTTTGAGAAACTTATAACATTCTATGTAAGTTTTTTAGATAAGAAGCAAACATTTTGATTTTGAGAGCTCTATAAAGCTTACATTTGTAAGCAAATGTAACAAAAAATATTACTTCACCTGTACTCTCGTGTTTACCACGCTTACTGGATCGCAAGTGTTTGGTTGTAATAATTCCAATCCAGTGGCGGACTCGTGCATTCGGAAAACGAATATCTGGCGCCGTAAATTGCGATATTGCAATGATGCTACAGAATTTGGGTCGTACTCAGCCAAACTAAATATGTTAGATATTATTTTTATGCATATTTTTGTGTCTTTCTAAGTCTGATAATGGAATAGCTTTCAAACTGTTTTCGGTAATGATTCTGGTCAGATCTTATATCTTATTTTGTCACTTTTCTTGAGACAGAAATCCAGAATTTTTATTTCGGCGCATGTTATTGCTAGGATAAAAGTTCATTTACATCCAGTGTTATCAACTTTCCTAAGAAACTGCACTATAGCAAGGAAAAAAGTTACTATATTTCACATGACACATATGGTGAGTTTTAAAAATATACTCCTCCCCTTTTGTACATTATTTCAATTCTGAACTTCAAAAAAGTGAACGCGGTTTCTCCAAGCTTCCCTAATCTAATTTTATAACTGCATTGCTTTTTTTAATTCAGTTTTGATGGCTCAATATGCCGTCCCATTATATTATCGTCTGTTACCGAGATGAATTATATATGTGCTGCGAAATAAATTATTGAATCCATTTTCAACAGAAGTTTATTTAAAAAAGAATGTGTGCATAATTAATATATTACTTTTGAGTTTTTCCCCTAACGAAAACAACCAGAATATTCTGAATCGATACTAATACTCTCCAAACTTTATGAGATGGTATCGCAAAATGGACCGCTTATTTTTGGACGTTCTTTGCTAAGTTAAATTTTTGTGATGGAATGTGTATGGTTCTACATTCAACCCTCGATTTAATGCCGCGCTTGGGACCGGGACCGAAGCGGCATTAAATCGAGGTTTTACCATTTTTAACGGAAAATGTGCCCCAAAAAGCCATTTTTTGTGTTTTTATCCTATTTTTAGCTTGTTTATATGTTTTTGTAATATAATTACACTATTTTACCATAGTTTTACCTAGTTTTATCCAAATGAAAGCGAATTTTGACTAAATTGTCGTTTGAATTCACAAATTTCCCGCCTGCGAAAAATTGTATTCAAATTTCGAAATTTTATCGTTGCTGAAAAGTTTAAAAACTTTGGAAAAATGGCCAAATTTTGGATAAAAAAGTTGAAAATTTAAAATTCGCGCCAAACTTTCGAAAATTTCCTAAATTTGTCGAAATTTTTCAAAACCATAGGACCAAGGCAAATTTTTCGGCGGCGGCATTAAATCGAGGGTCGGTGGCATTAAATCGGGGGAGATTTAAAGGGAAAATCGTCGGGACCGGGAAAAATGCGGCATTAAATCGAGGGCATTAAATCGAGGGTTGACTGTAATTTCTTTAAAAAAATATGCATTTCTTCGCTTTCAATAGTAAAATCTGAATATATGCCAAAGTGATTATATTAGCTTTAACACCAGCTTCATTCTCTCATGTGTTTCTTGTGAGCGCCTTGAACGATTTCAAATCAACTCGAAAGGACTCGATTTTTCCAAACTAGCTTAACCCAATTTTATAACTGTACTCCTTTTTTACTTCAGCTTTTATAATTAAAATATAATTTATAATGAGCTTGGAAACAGCGTCATGACAACAAAAATTCTCAAGCAACGACTATCTGCTTGACGTACCCGAACCATTTTATTACGTTCATTAAAGAGTTGAGTTATATTGGGTTGATGCATAATTAAGGTGCGTTTTTTGGCGCATATTTTTAGACCAAAAATTTTTGAGTTTATAAAAAACTTTTATCACAGGATTATAGTCCATGTAAAACTGACTTAGAACCATCAATATCAGATTTACACTAGAGTTTTACAAAAGTTGTCAAAAAAATCGATTTAAAAAAGGACCCAAAATGACAATTTTCGCTATTTTTAGAATCAAAAATTCAATAAAGGTTAAATCGGCCTTTGAAGTAGAGCAGTCAAACACAAATTTGGAAATTTCAACCGAAATCGCTACGTTTATGAGAAAATTGGTAAAGTGGGCATAATTAAAAGCCGATTTACCCTTTTTTTGATCCCGCAAACGGCTAATTCCGATATTAATGACCTTATACTAGTTTTTCGTCCTCTGTAAGATTATGTATATGAAATTTTGTTTTGGCCCGAATTTTCTTCCAAAAAATTGAATTTTTGATTCTAAAAATAGCGAAAATTGTCATTTTGGGTCCTTTTTTTATCGATTTTTTGACAACTTTTTTAAAACTCTAGTGTAAATCTGATATTGATGGTTCTAAGTCAGTTTTACATGGACTATAATCCTGTGATAAAAGTTTTTTATAAATTCAAAAATTTTTGGTCTAAAAATATGCGCCAAAAAACGCACCTTAATTATGCATCAACCCAATATATGTGCGCCTAACTGACAGCACTTTCCAAAATTTTGTCCGCCGCAACGATCGTTTGTTGGGCAGGAACATTTAAGTACCTCTAACTTGGGTATTTAAACCGAGGATATAAGTTTGGAACGCCCTTTACGCTGTGGCTAGGACGGTCTAGTGCTAGAGTGCGACACAACTAAAAGACCGCTGAAAAGAGCAGATCACAGATCAGTGTCTGCCAGTTATTTCCTGAAAAAGGAAATGATACATAAAAAATGGGTAAGTGCGGATAGATAGGCAGATAAACATTAGAAGTGAAATAGAATAGATGAAAGAGCATATCCCTAAAATTAGCTTTTGGCAGTTTGTAGAAGCTTGATTATTAAAAAACTTTCGTGTAAAAAACTTGTATTATAAATTAATTTTTTGCAAAAAATTAGATCGATTTTCTTACATAATTTCAAAAATAAAAGACGCAAAGTAATTTAAAGGGTCATATAACCATAAATGCGCTGACGTAAGGAGTCACGGCTCAAATATTTTTATTGTATGAGCCTTTGTAAAGTGATTGATAACAGTCTGCTCTACAGTTTGGCAGTCTGTAAAAGTATGATTGCTAATGTTTTAGTGTAAAAACCCTGTATTAAAAATTATTTTACTGCAAAAGTAAAATAATTGTTTAATTACCCAAATTTGAGCTAGTCAAAGTTCGTCTTCAAATTCTCACTGCTAAAGTTTCTGCGTGAAAATGGCTCCCCTCAAGCACAAGACCCCTAAAGCTACAACGCCTAAGGAATCGAAGAAAGCTGCCGAGAAAGGATCGGGCAAGAAGAAGGCCGGAAAGAAACAGACCACGTCTTTCAGCTATCATCTGCACCGTGTTCTCAAGCAAGTGAGTCCGGACACCGGCATCTCAAAGTTGGCCCCACCTCAAAATTTAAAAAAAAATGGGCTTACAACACTCGAGATTCCCAGGACGTCTCCGATCCAAGTACTAATCGAGCCCAGCGTTGCTTGACTTGGCAGATCGGACGGGATGCCGTATTTTCAACGCGGTATGGTCGTAAGCGAAGACGAATGTTTGCTCGGAGTATATAAAGGAACTGCTTTTGCAGAGCAGTTCAATAATGGGATGGAGGGAAGCCAGGACGTTAAAGAACAATTATGTTTTCAATGTGCGGCTCTCTTCCATTCGTTCGTCTTTCATTCCATAACCAGTGAGAAAATATGAAAGAAGGAAACCAGACCCATTCACTTGGCAGTACAACTGAGAAAGCAAAAAAGAAAGTTTCAAGATTATTCCCAGACATTTATTGCTACTATTTTTACCATTTTTATATTCCTGTTTTTAAACTTTCATTCTCATTCCACCAATAAGTTCCACTTGGTTCCATATCATAAAATTTTTGCCAAAGAAAAAAGTAGATCAATTCATACGTGAATATCATATTCTGCCCTCGCAGCACATCTTGAGCGTAAGTGTCAGCGGTTACGTGAAATTCACTTTTACTGTTAGCCGAATCTTTAAATGTGGTTTCGCAATATTTCCCAATTACATGCTCAATATTGTCCTGATTGCATTCGGGCCAGAAAATATCGTTATCGTGTCCTTGATGACACCTAAAATTAATATTTCCTTTTATATTTGCAACAAGCTTTTCTAAATAGCAAATTTTTGCGCATGTGGACTTTTACACTTTTCTATAACGTAACAGTTTGGGTATAGTATTTGCACAGCTCACCTGAGTTGTCTGAATTGAGTGCATAGTTGGTAATTGATGACCAACTGCTGATTCAATTTGAACTTTATTTGCAATCCACATTTTTCAGGAGTAATACAATGAAACGTTAGTGTTCCAGAAGCATTATAGTAACTATTTACAATTTCATATAGCTCTTGCAATTCTTCACGCCCACTATTAAATACTTTGCAAGCTTGCTGAATAATTATTACTAGGATGTAATTCTAAAATGAACGTTTACTTGTAGCGGCCAACTTGGAAGACTTTGTCCAGTGAAACTGGTGGGATATGGATAATTGTTGGTCACCAAGCCCAGCAGTCCATCATATACGAACTGCTTAAACATCCGCATTTCGTATTCCCTGTTTAAATTTGTGCCTGGATCTAGTTTGAATGTTGATGCCAGCTCTTCACAGCCTTCAGCTGAAAACATATACATTAAGAGAAATCAACCAAATCTTATATTTATTGATGGAGAAATATTTTTCGCTTACAATAACCTTTCCTAAAATTTTTCATATTCAAAATATTACTTGTATTTGACATATAATCAATTAGTCTTATGAGACGAGTCAGTTTGTCACGATCACAATGTTTCGCAAGTGACTCTGTGAGTGCATAATCAAATGCTCCAACAGGCACGCCACCAATTCCAAAGTTGTATAGCGGAGAGGACGAGATCCATTTTCTGAACTTGGTTTAGCAGTAAATGTTGTAATAGACCAAGAAACTTATTTATTTACCCTTGCGTAACTGTGGACCACTGTTCATTGCTCAGTCTCCAACTAGCAATAAGTCCAGCGTAACCAACACCCACACTCACAATTGCACCAATAGTGACATTATTGAGATTATGCTTGTGAAAATAATCTAAGACTCTCTCGTTGTCGTATAGAATGTTATCGATAGTCAACGAGGACAGCATCGAAGAGTTCTGAAATAAGGGTCACTTTAGAATGTCGGAAATATAAGACTGTCCTATTTCTCCAACCAATTTTAGCGTACTATCTTGTATCCGGTTGTGTCAATACATACTTATGCATAAGTATGTGTGTCACAGCCTGAGTTACGTAGTTTCAGACAAGACACGCGTAAGTGGTTGCGTGTAAATAATTCTTAGCATTTTAACTTAGGTCTTTGTCGATCTTACCTTAAAAGATTCTTCTCCAAATGGGAGTGACTGTCCAATGTAGCGTTGCTCCACAACCAAAATTGCAGCATTTAGTATCGGAGCTATATCCCATAAAAATTGCTATAAAAATATTGTGTTAATTAATATCATTGGATTACTTCACTTACTAAACGTTTTGCTTGCTCCTCCACAGGGATGTGATCTCCAGGACAAATGAATACCATTCCTCCACGCTTGAAATAGACAGTATTATACAAGTACCTTAACATAAAACTTTTATAAATGATGTTTTTGGACATGTTGGTAATTGCCATGTTTTCCAGATTAGTTATCTTTTCGGTGGATAATTTCCAGAAAATATGTGGTCGGAAGAAATATATAACTATTTAGACTGTTCTGTGCAAAACGAAAATTTCTATTGTAATTTCTAACAGTATAATAGTTAAATAGACTATTTTGCTTTTATCCTTAATATTTCATCTAAGCTAGATTTTCAGCGGTAAAAATGTTATTTCTGAGCTTTTTGGAAATTTCTCAACAGTCTAATTTTATGTAGAATAAACATAACATAAAAAACAACACAAATATATTTTTACAAACATTATAGTAAAATCTGAAATGTTCAATCCATTAGCCTATTAGCGAAACTACTATTAATTGTTTACAATACTTACCTGAGATCGAACATAACATTGGAATAATTGTGGTATGGGTTCTTTTCTACCCGAACCTTTAGATAGTTAATTTTATTTGCAGCTAATGATTCATCCTCGTCAGGAACAATTAATTTTATAAGAAGAAAAAGTTTGATTATTAGAATTCGAAATATGTCAATAATATTCATATAAAATTATGTTATCTGTAAACAGGTGCGGATTTGCGAAATTTAATAAAACGCTCTACAACGTACTATTTTTGTGATATGCTTTTAATGTCCTATCAATTCCGCCGTAAAAATATTTGCCTACTTATTTTTTAATCTCCTAATCATATTTAGTCTTTGCAAATGTCGCTCTTTGGAGCTGCATAGCAAAGTGTTATAGAACTAATATTGTGTCTGGGACTTTTCTTATTTTATTTTTAAATAGCAATATTTAATTTAATTAAATAGTATTATTTTATTTAATGTTCAAATTCACCATGCTAAACTTTTTAGCAATTGTCGTTTTACTATCCGTTCAAAATCTATAAAACAGTAAAAATTCACCTCAGTTACTGGAAGTATTGGCGCTAATTAAATCATTATCTTTAATCTAATAATGCTAGGCAAACACATTTTATTTAAAAAACAAGAGAAATATATCTTGCTATAATATGACAAAGGTATTACAAATGATTAGTCAAAACTTTAACGTAATAACCTGTATGATGTTTAGGTTAAAACTTTTGGCTAATTCTCGGTCGTATTCAGAGATGCAGGCAACATGTCCACTATATACTCCGATTCCAGGAATAGCAAGTACTATTCTTGTTGAGCATTGAATGAAATGATCTGGTTGTTATTCTTTTAGTTTTACCTTGATTTTAGCTTAGCTTTTATGAAAATTTAAGAAGCCGATATGATATATGATGAATAATATGCATTTTAGATGAATCAATATTAAAAGTAATCACAAGTTATTAACACATTTTATTTGCGAAATGATATCAGAGTATGCATTAAAATAGCCATTTCATTTCAACTTTTGCACATGCTATTGAAGATAATAATGCGGTATAAATTGTCAGGTAAAAATGGTGGAATAGATATAAAATAAAGTGGTAGACAGAAATGTTGAACTAATTTTGTACGCGATACAGTGCGAAAAGCAGAATTGTTAAAGTAGACAAGCTTTGAGTATGTAGGATGATTATATGTGTGGTCTTATATATCATACTCAGCAATTCATACAACACTCATGTGCTTTAGTTCGTTTTTCGTTTATGAAATCAATTCAATTGTTGATAAGTTTCTCCACAGATGAATATTTTTGATTTTCGCGGTGGCGCCAAAGATTGAATCCGAGAACCATGATCGCCACAGCAAGCACAACCCACAGAACGCCGAAGAGAGCGAACAAGAAGTTGGTCTCGTTCAACATCGGCAAGAGGGAGTTGGCAGGGATCGACGACGAGCTTCCTTCCATTTTCGACTCCAGCGCGGTGACTAAATGCATTCCGTTATTACGAGGTTATACATGTCTCAAGGTAACTGAGGAAGGCCCATTTTGAATTAAACCCGCGGATTCAAAAGTAGTTACTGCTTGATTTCCGTAATGAAATAAGGATATAAATGGTTCATACAAATAGCCCACCTTTCTTAACCAATTCTTCAATGCTGGTGATCATGCTCTCAACATTTTTCGTTTTGCTATCAAATCGGGTCATCTCTCGTTTCATTTCCTCAGAAAAGCCATGTACCAAAACATAATAGTCTGCTACAGTATAAGTTTTCGGGTTGAAGTACGGTTTTGGAGGCCGTTCTTGGCCTTTTTCTAGTGGAACCGGTAGATCCAGAACCAAGGCTGGTTTGCTGCTCTCCACTGGTGGACGTTCTTGGCTGATCATTGCGATAGTTGGATTAAGAAGTGCGAGAAAAAATATTGGCATCAAATATTGAGATCGGCGGTGGAGAAGGGTTTGTGATGAAGCGTTCGGCATTTCGGCGGCAGTTTCCTTTTGGCGAGTTTTGCTGTATTCTACAAAGGTAATTCATTAATAATTGTCACTTTTTGTTTTATACTTTACCGGAAAAATTAAATATCATTATTTATATGCAAGTGGCGAGAAAAAATATTACTCACAATATTTCAAAGCTAAACGCAAGGAATTTGCTGAAGATTGGATTAATAAAAGGTAATTTGAAATGCACCCTGTCTAGCTTCTAAGTGAAAAGCCTTCGTATCTCCGATTTATATAACACAGAACCGTTATCAAATAAGATAATAAGATTTGCATGGTATTATAGTTCCAGACATTGGCCAGGAGCATACAAAATATGTTGGATATGATCTTTCAAATACTAAACCGAAATTTGCACTGTAGCAAGAACGTGAATTGATTTTGAGACTGAGAAACTTGAGACGATTTTCAAAGTTAGGGATGGTTTACAGTAAATTTTGGAATATGACATATTTGTAATAAGATTTCTAGTAAAGAAAAGGCTTAAAGAAACACAAAATATGAAACCATATTCCTACGTCAAAGGTTAATACCAGGTGTGTGAATACAATGGAGAAAATTCAGATTACAAAATATACATAAGGCTTGATATATGGATAGCGTAAAGACAAATATGGGGATTTACACTAAATTCCCCCATTTTATATACACCCGCTTCTCTGCCCCTAACCACAAGCCTTAACACGGCTTACATTCCATAATTCTATATTAGTGTAAATAAGCCCCGCCTACCGCCAATAAATGTCTTTGCAGTAAAACTTATTCGTTCTTGAACAAGATTAAAAGTCAGGGCAGTGTAATGACCTTTGTATTTTAGAAGTTCAGACAAAATCAGACCGGAAGTGACCTTTACGAAAGGTAGTCTGCGCAAATAATACCAAGTGCCTTTTCAATGATCTTTCATTTGCTATGTAAAACACCTGGATCTAATGGGTAAATAATATTTCAAATACCAAACTGCTAAATTTGGCTTATGTTAGGCCAATGTTGGAAAATGGCACAACGCTTTTCCGTCATTAATTTCTGTTTGTCCAGCTTAATGGAATTAAAAAAGAAAAGGGGGGGGGGGGGGGGGCCAATACTCCTTTATTTTCCCGATAAAAATGCAATTGGTTTGGGAATAGAAACTTTGATGAATTTTTTGCATTTTTTAAAAGACATTCAAAAAACATCTGTAGGTTATTGGCCTTTTCAAAAAATTTTTGTTTTTCGCCGAAAACTGATTTCGTCACACTCGTATAATGCTTTTTCCCAAAAAGTTTGGGGTTTTTTGGCTCATAAAAAACAACTTTATTTTCAGATTTCCCAAAAAGTGTTTTCGGTATTTAAAAAATGCAAGTTTGATCCCCCTCCTTGGGAAATTTGAAAAAAATTCTTTTTTTCCGATTTTTAAAGACATTCAGGTAAATTTTCAGGGACATGAATTAATTATATTGGGAGTCTCAATAGAAATGCTTTTTTCCGAATTTATCAGCAGGGGGGTTCCCCTCTTGCGGGGGTTAAACAGCGGGTTCCCCCGCCACGATCTGATTGAATTTACAGTATAGCGTCTAAATTCCAAAGTGTTGTTCTAGGAAAAGGGCATTTTTTTAAGACCCTCACATTCCGAAATTGACCAGAAAAAGGATGGTTTTCAATGATTTCAAAAATTTCGGAAAGGGTCGAATCCAGATACCCACGAATCTGAAGTTAGTTTTTTTGTTGAGTCTCAAAAAAATGTTTTTTCCTAGTCAATACTTTGGATTTAGACGCATATACTGTAAATTCAGTCAGATCGTGGCGGGACCCAGTCTGTTTAACTCGCAAGATGGGACATGCTGATAAATCGAAAACGCACTTTCTATTGAAATGGCCCAATATGTAGAATACTACCTCTGACCTAATACAAAGGCAGATTTGAATATGTTAATTTGAATTGGCGCCGCTGGCGCCAATTCAAATCGACATATTCAAATCTGCCTTTGTGTTAGGTCAGAGGCAGTAATGCAAAAGCAAATTTGATTAAAAATGTATAATAATGTGCTTTGAAAGAAGGTAAATTACCTGGCAAAAAATTGCCAAGCATAGTTTCAAATCCAAACGCGGACTTGACTTCACTTTCTATATACCAGGATTTTAGAAAGTGTCCGAAAACTTAATTAAAATTAGACTAGTTTTTTAATTAAAAATTACGTAAACAGCACTTTTACGTTTTATGTTTTTGATTTTAGTAAACTAATCGAATCATAAGGACACATATTTAAATAAGATCAATTGTCTAGAATTATTTTTTATACATTTAAAATATGTTCTAAAGGTTAGTTTTTATGTGGAAACATTGTTCCGTATTTTATAAGCTCTAAACATTACTGCCACAGTTCCGCCTTGGCATTTCAAATGTCAGATTAATGGTTACTCGAGAAACAATTCTCATTAGATTGTCTTATGATTACGATATGTTCCAGACAATTACCCTTATTTAAATATTTAATGAGAACCATAGTTCATGTCTTTAACCAATTAACAGTCAATTATCTCAAGTTTAAAGCAATAACCTTTGCATTAAATTTGTAACATTTTCTTCATTGGCCACACAAAAATGGATGAAGTCGAACGTTTTACAGCACATAAAAATGGAATAGGGAACTGGTAAGTTCTTATTAGTGAACGAAAACAATTTGCGAAAAGTACGTCAACAAAGTAAAGTAATTTCGAATTCATACAAGGAAATGGATAGCGAAACCAAAACAGTAAGTAATGTAATAATACATTAGAAAACATGTTTGTGGAAAGCAAATGAGATCAAAGAATGCCACAGCTAAATAGCTTAACGGGATTGGATAAATACTATGGTATTATTGTTAAATGTCGTACAATTGAATTATGTGTGACGCGGCAATTTTTCAAGGACCAATTTCCACAATATCACCAAATTACATTGTACCCAATTTGCTTCGTCCAAGTTAAAAGACTAATGTAAACAAAAAACGGTACCGTTGCTTTAAGAATCAGCTATAGTAATATTGCCACAACCTTTACTTCAAATGGCAGCATTTTGCAGTTGCATGTAAAGCTCGGTACCATATTTAATGTTTGATTTTTAATCGGTACACACCTGTTATCGATAATGTCCAAAAAGTCTTAAATGGAACATAATTTTATTTGAGAACAGTGTTCTATAAAAATTTTCTTAAAAGTTGAAGAATGCTTAGAATCCCTACAGATAAGTTTCATCAATTAAACAAAAAAATTATTACGCCAAAACATGTCTCATTTTACTTTACTTATTCTGAACCGAAGTTCAAGAAAATGGAATGCTACTTTTCTTGTAAAATAATTCATTCTGTAATAATAATTTAAATTTTTACTGTAGTAATAATTTAATAAAGTAAAGCACCAACCTTCTTGAGAAAATTAAAAAACCCAAAAATTTCCATGTACAATTTCAAATTATTGTTATCAAAACATGCACTAAGATAGATCTATCATATGGTAAAAAGCGACTTGTCAAATTGCACTCTTTGTTATTGAAAATCCCATGCCGTGGCTGGTGTTGTCAACATTAAAAAAAGTATACATAATATCATTGTACGCTAGCAAAATCAACTTCAAAAATATGTCAATTTACTAGCGCGGCAATTTGAATCATAGTTAGAAGAAGGGAAAACTGTTGATAACTTCGGAGGCGTGGAGATGCGGAGATTGGAGATGCCTCCGAAGTTGTCAACAGCTTTCCCTTCTAACTATGATTCAAATTGCCGCACTAGTAAATTGACATATTTTTTGAAGCTGATTAGCGTATAATGAATTAAGTACTCTTTTAATGTTGACAATACTTCAAATTCTGCCAAACTGCATATTCTCATTCGAATTGAAATTCGCTAAAGCTTTCTGGGATGCTTGAGCTATATCGCGCTGAGTACATTACGGAAGAACTAACCTTACAAATCGTATATTTTGACAATAGAGAATTATTTTTGGCGAGTAAAATTATGGTAAATTTCGCTGTCAAGTGTTTTTTTAGTTGTGTGATTTGACTTACATAATATCTATAATAATTTTGAGAACACATATAAAATTAATATTCTCGGAATACAAAAAGCCATTTTATTTTTATCTTCTGCTAGAAATGCGAAGTTCCTCTATTAACAGAACTTTTGTATTAAGCAACGATTACCGTTTCCTTGCTTTTCTATAACAATACGGGCTGCGTTAATTTGAAATGCAGAAATAATGAATATTCTCAAAAAAGGTAAAACAAAGGTGAAATTAAAAATCGAAAGCAATTAATTGACTGTTAATGCAGTATATCGCAATAGCAACTAACTTTCAATTATTTCTGAAGACAGTTAATAAAAAATTGCCATTTCCGGTTAACTTGCTTATTTATTATTAATACTTACCGCTATACTCGCCATACCAAATGAGTGAGTGGGTTGAATGCCTCGATTGTTTGGTAGGCCTTTGTTAATTTGGAGCGTTATACATTGCTAACTAAGTAATAGTTCTAAGACTAAACTGAAGAATTACAATTAGAAAACAGGTGAAAATATGATTATTATGCAAATATCAATAAATAATGAATAACAACTTTGTGGTATTCTTGAATGTTAGTTCAAGAACTTTAGTTTAATTAAAAATGATACTTCGGAAGTAAAATACTCTGGCGATGTAATTATATACATGATTATTTTTCCGTGTTCCATAATCTAATTATATTTGTAAGTGACTAGTGGTAATGTAAAACACTAGACTAATAGAAATAATAATTCATCCAAATACGAGAAATCCAATCATTCCAGCATAGATATATCTCTAACAAATCGTTTCAATTTCTTTATATTTGCGATATTTATGTCTAAAAGGAATGTTCTAAAGGAATTAATACTTTTTTAATAAAAATGAACTACTTGGTTTTATTATGCTTGTTTGCTTTTTGTATTATTGCGATTTAACTGAGCCTCCTCAGAAGTTTAATCACCCATCGATAACGGCTTCCTTGAATTGTGCTGAAATTCTCGGGAATTCGTCTTACGAATTAGGTTCCTAGAAACGATTTACATATAAAGAAGATGATAACAACACATTGGAAATGGCTCGTGAAACGATACGCAAAAGAAACTATTTCCCCATGAACGCTTTGTCGAAAGAAGAATCGGAGTTCCCAATTGCGTACGCGAGGACGTTATTTATGGTAAGTTTTGCGGAGCTTTTAGCCGGGCACTTTTTAGCCAAAAAAGTCACTTTTTGGGTTAACCCTTCATTGCCGAGTGTATCCGATCGGATACGCTTTTGATTTGCTGAAGACTTCACAAAAAGAAAGAAACAAATGAGTGTTCATTATTCATACAAAGAGTGTGTCTGTAAATAGATCACATAGAAAAGAGAAATAAACAATGGCAGACATCATGATTTTGATAAAGACAGCTCACCAAAAGGAAAGCTAATGGTAACGCCAGAATTCTGCCTTTTGTCTATGGCTCCGGCAATGAAGGGTTAAAATACGCGATTTGGGCAGAATGGCCAACTTATGCCAAAGGAGGTCTAGAATTTGAATTCAAAATCGAATTCCCCGCACCTGAAAACCCAAAAAACCTGAAAAGGGGGTTAAAATACGCCATTTGGGCAGAATGCCAGGAAAACGCCAAAAATTTGAAACTCGCGCAAAACTCTGGGTACAGATTCGGATTCCCCGCATCAGGAAACCCCCACCCGTGAGAATAACTTAAAAGGCCTCAAAAAGTGGTGATTCCTCAAAAAGATACTTTCCCATACGATGCCCGGCTAAAAAGTGCCCGAAAATGACCATTTTTGACACGATACGTAAAAAATAATTGCAGATTCGGAATCAGCGCATCGGAAAACCCTTAGAAACAGCTTTTGCTGAAAATTTTCCAAAATTTCAATTTTTCGGACCATAGGGGTACCACATGAATCTTGAAAAAATTGATTTTTTGGAAATGTGAATAAATTTTCTGCAATGTGCCAAAAGGGGTCTAAAATCTGAGTTGAAAACCGAATTTCCCGGACCTGAATACCCCCAAAATCCTAAAAGGGGGTCAAAATAAGCGATTTGGGCGGACTGCCAAGAAAACGCCAAAAATTTAAAACTCGCGCCAAAATCTGAGTACAGATTCGAATTGTCCGCGTCAAAACACCCCCTCACGTGAGAATGAATGTAAAACGCCTTAAAAAAGGCGATTTCTCAAAAAGTTACTTTACCATACGATGCCCACGTTATTTTGACTCACCCTGTACACCAGGGGTGGGCTTCGGGACGATTTTGAAATCCCGAAGCCCGAATGCCGAATTGAGATTTTAAAATCCCGAAGGCCGAATCCCGAATCCCGAATGGCCAAAAGTACCGAATTTTCCCGAATTTACCGAATCCCGAATCCGAATCAAATCTCAAAAATCAACTTTTTTTCAAATTTTTGCCTATTATCTATATTTTTTTACAATTTTCGGTGCATTTTACATATACGTCATTTGTTATCAAGTTCCATTGATATTATCCACGAAAAAACGGTTTTTGGCCATTTTTTTTACTTTTTTAGCTATTTTGTCATATTTTTCCTTATTTTATTACAATTTCTCAGCAAATTTGCCTACCGATGGGCGAAAAATTTCGCCTATTATTCCGTACTATTACAGTATAACTTCATTTATCCGAACCTCGTTTATCCGAACGAATTTGGCCGGAACGGATTTTTTCCATACAAATTTCACACGTTTATCCGAAAAAATTCGTTTATCCGAACGAATTTCGGAAAAAATGTGACAATAGGGTACCACCTATTGATTTGAAAATTTTGCTATTTTTGGCCGATTTTACCAAAAATTTCACCAAAAATTCCGAATTTTCGGTCTAAAATTTTGGAAAACAATGAGACATACTACAAAACTGAAGAAACGCCGTGGAAAGGGAAAAGAGAGAAATAGCGTAATTTTTCGAAAAATTTAGCCTGCGGCGATAATTTTCCTTCTTCACCAATGGTCCTAAGCTCAAGAATAAGAGATTAATTTTATATGCTTAATGAGACAAAAGTTGTCTAAAACAAGTTTTATGTTGTTTAGAAACTTAAAGCATAAAACAAGCATAATAATAAGGAAATTATCTAATAAGAAGAATGTTAAAAAATAGCGCCGCAGGCGAAAATTTTGAAGTTTGGAGTCACCTGACAATGAAAATTTTCACTATTTTCCCAAAATTAAAAAAAATTTTCGCCCGACCGCGCCCTATCGGGCGTGGTCGGGCGAGGTCATTTTATCCAGTGCTTATTCGGGAAAATTTGACGAATTCCCGAATACCGAATCCCGAAGGCCGAATCCCGAATCCCGAATGGCCAAAAGTACCGAATTTTCCCGAATCCGAATCCCGAATCCGAAGCCCACCCCTGCTGTACACGAAGCAAATTAAACTCTGTTCTTGTTCCAAAATTGGCACCAGTGGCGCAGCCAGGGGGGGTACCGGGGGTACGTACCCCCCCCCCCCAAAATGGGAAAATTTGAAAAAATGAGTGTAAATCAGTGCAAATTTTGGCAAAAATTTGGTCCGGTACCCCCCCCCCCCCCCAAATCCAAAAGTCGGTCGCTCCCTCCACGAGGTACCCCCCCCCCCAAAAATCCAAAAGTCGGTCGCGCCCTCCACGCGGTACCCTCCCCCAAAATGGGCATTTCCACTGAAACGTACTCCCCCCCCCAAAAAAAAAAATCCTGGCTGCGCCACTGATTGGCACCAAAAAGAGAGGTATCCAAAGTTGCTGATAAGAAAATTATAATTTTTTAGTTTCGTAAATGCAAATATATAAGTAAATGTAAATATCAATAAATAAAAAAGCTATGAATTTGTTATTTTGAAAAAATTTTAGTTCTCATTAAAAAGTATCTTTTAAAACAACAAGTGAGCTGACTTGTGAGCAGATTGAACCCAAAAAAGTCATTTATAAAATTAGTCGAAAAGATCTAGTACCATTTTTCTCCGTCACTGACTGCTTTTCCCATACAAATATTGTGGGAACCCTAAAAGCTTTTGTGAATTGATTTACCATAATATAATGAGTATTGTTTGCGAGACAAATTTACTTGGTATTTTTTACTTCTGGTCATTTCATTTGCACCCACTCCTCTCCAACTATGGTGGACACATTTCGCATCGAGCTGTTCTCCACTCAAAACGTTTTCTTTCCCGGCCAAATCGTCAAAGGGCAATGCATTTTGAGCTTACGACAGCAGATCAAAGCCAGGTCAGTCAAAGTCGAGCTTGTTGGCAAGGCGTACACCAACTGGCTATCAACAGATGGTGTCAACAGGTATAATTTTATATATGTTGCTTAAAATTTTTCAATGTTGATTTGTGGTATTGATTAGGAAGGAAAAACACAGCAGAAGTCTGTCATTTAAAACCCTGTTTTGTGATGGATTTTTTTATTCCTAAAATCATCGTCTGGGTTATAAATTTTCTTTGGCACATAAGTTAGTTATCGTGTTAAAAATGGCAATTCTATATTCCACAGCAACTAAAACGTTGTGGTGCTAGTTTTATTAGATCAATTGGGTCACGATTGAAAATAAAATTCCAGAGCTTCATTCTCTCTCCTAGGGAAATTGATATATATATATATTTTCTTATCTTCTTCATTCTGACTAATTTTAGCGAAAACAAAAAGCAAAATGATGACCACTCTGCCGAAGTTTTATATATGAACAACATGATTGCGTTGTGGCTTGCTACGCAGCCGGACCACCAACTCATTGAAGCTGGATCATACGAATGGCCATTCACCTTTACTCTGCCAACCAAATGTCCACCCAGTTTTGAAAGTTAGTCCATTAACTAGTTTCTAATTATCCAAAGTGCTATGTCGCTCACAGAAGTGTATGTGTTGACCGGAAGATGTGTGACAGAAAAGATAGCATGTTGGCTAGTGCGCTCTAATTTGTGCTACGGATACGCATAAATAACGTTTGCGAACCCACTCCAATGCTAACTTTTGTTGATAATGAGTTTTGCTTGCTAACTAAAAATAAAGACTAAATGCTTTCTTTTCTGTCGAATGTGAA
>JAKKPZ010000532.1:0-28503 GCA_022814885.1 Ditylenchus destructor | reverse complement strand
TTTTTGGCGTTTTTGTCAAAATTGTTGGATTTTTGGCCATTTTTCCCCAAAAATTTTTGTAAATTTTTGTAAATTATTGTAAATTATTTTCTGAAAAATTTGTCGAAAAAAATCAATAGGGTCCCCCCTATGGTTTTTTTGCAAAAAACTTTCTAAAAAAATTTTTTTCATAAAAACCCATAGGGGGGACCCTTTTGTTTTTTTTCGACAAATTTTTCAAAAAAATGATTTTTATAGCATGGGGTCCCCCCTGTGATTTTTTATGCAAAAAATTATTTTTAGATAATTTTTTGCAAAAATACCATAGGGGGGACCCTATGGTATGAAAAATCATTTTTCTGAAAAATCTTTCGAAAAAAAATCAATAGGGTCCCCTATGGTTTTTTATCCAAAAAATTGGTTTTTTAGATAACTTTAAGAAATAGCTAAAAATAGACTATATTTTGTCTAAATTTTGTCTATTTATATTAGGCATACGAAATACTAGCAAAAAAAGGGATTACGGTATGTCATAAAGGTACCTTTTGGTCCCAAAAATGACAATTTTTGTTTCAAGGTTTCTGACATGTTGAAAATTGGTATCAAGGAGTTCCTAATCCAAATTCAAGTTTTAAATTCAAAATTTGAATTTTGAGTAGAACTGAAAAACTGTTTTTACTGTTTATAGGTCATGTGATAATTGAATTCCGGATTACTGTAGGCCAGATTATAACAGTGTTCTGGCTTTTGCAGGTCAGGTGATAACAGTATTCCGGATTAATGTAGGCCAGAAGGCAACTGAATTCTGGATTACTGTAGGTCATGTGATAACAGAATTCCCTATTACTGTAGGCCAGAAGGTAACTGAATTCTGGATTACTGTAGGTCATGTGATAACAGAATTTCCCCTTTAATTAAAACTGTAGGCCAAAAAAGATTATTAAAAACAAGGTTGTTCTGGCTTTTTTGGGCCAGGTTCAGGTTGTTTTAACGGGTTATTTCCGGGATTAAAATTTTGTTATTTTCCAGAAGGTAACTGAATTCTGGATTACTGTAGGTCATGTGATAACAGAATTCTGGATTACTGTAGGCCAGATTATAACAGTATTCCGGATTACTGTAGGCCAGAAGGTAACTGAATTCTGGATTACTGTAGGTCATGTGATAACAGAATTCCGGATTACTGTAGGCCAGATTATAACAGTGTTCTGGATTATTGTAGGCCAGAAGGTAACTGAATTCTGGATTACTGTAGGTCATGTCATAACAGAATTCTGGATTACTGTAGGCCAGATTATAACAGTATTCCGGATTACTGTAGGCCAGAAGGTAACTGAATTCTGGATTACTGTAGGTCATGTGATAACAGAATTCTGGATTACTGTAGGCCAGATTATAACAGTATTCCGGATTACTGTAGGCCAGAAGGTAACTGAATTCTGGATTACTGTAGGTCATGTCATAACAGAATTCCGGATTACTGAAGGCCAGATTACAACAGTGTTCTGGCTTTTGTAGGTCAGGTGAGAACCAGGGCTGGGAACTTTGATCGCGGGTCCGATCCGATCTTCGGTGACCCCCAATCCGATCCGATCCGATCCGTAGCCCAAAAAACCCGATATTTCCGATCCGATCCGATCCAAAATTTTTTCCCAAAAATGACTGTTTTTCAAAATTTTTCCCAAATCATCTAAGTTTGCTGTTTATGCCTAAAAATGGGTAAAATTTGCAAGTTTTTGGCAAAAGATGGCAAAATTAATGTTTTTTCACGAAATTGTACAATTTTACCATTTTTTACTCAATTTTGCTAAATTAAGAAAAAATTTGGAAATAACACTTTTTTCAGACAAAATTTTTCGCGGCAGCGAAAAATTTTGCTATTTTCGGTATTTTTGGCTCAAAATCAGTCGTTTTTGATACTGAAAACGACAATCACCATTGAAAAACAGTGAAGAAATAATGAAAAAAGAGCGCCGCAGGCGAAAATTATTCGATTTTTGGCGGTTTTCATATAAAAATTTGCACTATTTATAAAAATACATGGAGGAGAAATGGTAACCAAATAGCGCCGCAGGCGAAAATTTTGTAATTTTGGAATGGTGGTTCATTAAAATTTTCTAAAATTTTTCCCGGCCGCGCCCTATCGGGCACGGCCGGCGGGAATTTAAATTTGAATCCGCGGCCGAGTGCATTCTTAGGGGTGCTTGGATCGGATCGGAAATGGCCAAAAAAACCGATCCGATCCGAACCCCGAAAAACCCGATATTTCCGATCCGATCCGATCTCCCAGCCCTGGTGAGAACAGTATTCCGGATTATTGTAGGCCAGAAGGTAACTGAATTCTGGATTACTGTAGGTCATGTGATAACAGAATTCCGGATTACTGTAGGCCAAATTATAACAGTGTTCTGGATTTTTGTAGGTCATGTGATAACAGAATTCCGGATTACTGTAGGCCAGAGGGTAACTGAATTCTGGATTACTGTAGGTCATGTGATAACAGAATTCCGTATTACTGTAGGCCAGACAGTATCTGAATTCTGGATTACTGTAGGACATATGATAACAGAATTCTGGATTTCTGTAAGTTAGAAGGTAACTGAATTCTGGAATACTGTAGGTTCTGTTGTAAGGTGTTTTGTTGAGGGATCTACCATTTAAGAGATCTACCATGGCTTTAAATGATTGCTAGACTACTGTAGGTCTGGTGATAACAGCATTCCGGATTATTTATATTTAGCTGTTTTATTGCATTTGTTTACTGTTCAAATAATTTTTTTTAAATACCAAAATGAAAAAAAATTATCTTTGATATATATATTTATTTGTTTATCTCGCGCACGCTAATTCATCACTAGTTGAAATTTAAAATATGAATTAGCGCCACAATAAAAAATGTTAAATTTGCTAGTCCAAGTGATATAAAAAATAAAATTCAAACACAGTCTCAAAAGATCACATTACAGTTTGTTAGCATTTACAACAAATGTTTTAAAACAATTATCGGTTAACATTGTTACAAAAAACAAAATCATCTAACAGTATTAGTAATACTACAATTGTAACATACGCTGAGCCACTTTTACTGTAGCCGGACGCACATAATTGTATGTTAGTCTTTGCGCATTCCCAATCGGCTCCGATGTGACATCACTAAGTAACACTTTAACACAACATGATAAAAACAAAAACGATAAAACAATCAATAAATACAAATATCAAAATTTCAGCCTAAATTTTTAGAGCGGGAGAGAAATAATTATACAAAATTATACAAAATTTTCGCTGCATGCTTAAACTTATTTTGAATTGGCAATAAATAATTTTAGCAGTTCTCAATTTCGTTTTGATTACTGAATAAAAATTCTCTCAGAAATTTCCATATCTATGTCTAAAAGTGAATTTTTTTGAATAGAGCACAAACCGGCTGCATTTTTTTGGGAAACTTTTTGGAACATCGAATTTCCATCTAAAAATCCTGTACAAATCTGAAAACTTTGTGAACGACCTAATAATTCGATACCTGACTAAAATTTTGGCAAGTGTTGCAAAGCTATTCAAGAAAATTACCAATTCGATCCCGTTTGTGGATGATTGCTGCTTCCTCCGGTCACACTAAATATTTCACTTTAAATATTTGTTTGATTTTCTTTTTCTAATATCTAATTTTAAAACATACGGTGTAAATTTCTGTTTTTCGAGGTAGATTGCAGTATACCTCACGCTGCAGAAGGCAGTTTCTATTGTGAACAGCATGCCAACGTAAGGCCCTGCATAGTCAGCAAAGCTTAAACCGGTCATCTATAAGCCATTTACTCTTTACTAAAAAAGCCATTTTCTGTATGTAATACAGACATATTGCTAGCTGTAAGTCCGGTGCCAAAGGCATCGGTGTGTATTTGTAAAGTGGGTTTCCAGACAAGTACCAAAAAGCCACTTTTGGCACAAAATTTGAAATTTTTGGACGTTGCCCCAACTTGTTTTCTGCCGATTTGTTAATAATTCGCCCAGAGATACAAAATGAGCTATCACACACCCTGTAGCTCAACTGCTAAGTGGGTATCAAAAAAGGTGCCAGAAAGCCACTTTTTAGGCGAAAATTTGAAATTTTTGAATGTTGCGCAAGCCAATTCCTATTTTTCCCCATTCAGCTTGCCGAGACCTTCAAAATGAGCTATTGCACAGTGCTGTAGCGCGACAACAAAAAATTCCTTTGTTCGTTGTGTTTGATAGTATGAAAAGTGGCAAAAATGACATTTTTCACCCAAAAATCCACTTTTTTGAGATCTGCTTAAAATATTTTTTGGAATTCGTCTTAGTATCTCTTAGGGAGCATTTTAAGCTATCACACGTCCCAAACGGAGCTGATCCCGAAAAGTTCCAAAAAGGCCACACACAGACAATCAGTCTTTACTATAAAAGATGTATGTACAGATACATACACATACAATACATGTTATGTAGGTGAGCTTGAATTATTGTGAGTTCCGAATTATTAGACATGATCCGGCCGATAGACGGGGGGGGGTGTACGATACCTCATTGAATTTCAATTAATAAGGTAGGCGCGGTGAAATTACTTTTTCGCATGGTCGAAAGGAAGAGAATGCGAAGGAGCCACCCATTTTAAAATAACATTGATTCATTTCTCAATATTCGGCAAAGTAAAATGGGGCATGAACGAAAAAGTAGTAATGATTGGAATACGAAATACCTAATCAATAATTGTAATTTAATCAACTATAAACGATAAAAATTAACATACCGCATTAAATAACAAAACTCCGAGGGAAGGAGTAACGTTACAACAAAGTTCCGCAATTACTGTCAATTTGACAATCCGGTTGAGCTGAAATTATATAACATTAAACAGAAATGTCACACATAAAAGCTTCATCCGGAAATTCAGGTAAGCGGAAATCCCAAGCATATTATTATGACGGTAGGTTACGGTATTTATTTGGATCTATAGCTCCGAAGTACCCCTTTAGGTAAATTTTTCAATCAAGTAATATCATTTATAATTTCATAATTATCTACCTTTGTTTACGTATGTATAACCTTCATTATTTTCCCATAAGTCCCGGATGGTAAACGTATGCCGTCACGGTGCTTATACGGATCTATCCCTTTGAAGGATTACAAAAGATGAATGACTCGAATTTTTTAGTAACGTGATTTTCGGATAAAGTCAAAGTAAGATTGATGATTTACCATAGTATGACGTCCTTGAGTCTGGTATTTAAGGATAAAGAAGAAACAAATGCTGACACATAAACTGGCAATTTCCAACACCAATTTTCCGTCGATATGAGCTATTCCATGGTTTCGAAGTGAAAAACAGGTATATGTTGTGCAATTTGAGACTAAAAAATATAGCATAAAGTTAACGTCATGAAGGCAAAGATTTATGAGGTCAGGGCCCAACTGAAGAGCATATCTATCAGGTAAGGGTTTCATGAATAATGATCCCAATCACGGAATTGAGGCAAATTTGGCGTTGCGGATTGAGCCAGTTTTTGTCGCAATCCGCAATCATTAAGCACCCCTAAGAATGGCTGCCGCCATGCCCGATAGGGCGCGGCCGAGGAAAATATTTTGAAAATTTTGCCTCAACATTGAAAATTTTGAAAGGAAGTTATCTCCAACCTCACACATTTTTTAAAAATCTTCGCCTGCGGCGCTATTTTGATTTTGGTTTACTTTGACCATGGTATATAACATTTTTACTTTTTTCTTGGGATTCCCAATATATGCACATATTACATATTTACAAGAGTGAAACGCCTTGGCTGCGCAGTGAATAAAACTTTTTGACCGGAAAATCCTGAATTTTCGGGATTTGCCTGTCTACAACACATGTGCGCTTGCAGCGTTTAGACTGAGTCATGTTGAGTACAGACTGAGTATATTTGCTTGTCTCATTGATTCAATTCCATGCAATTGGCTCGGGATTAGAAAATTGATTGATGTCCATTTGAGCTTGGAAAATTAAAGAAAAATTAAGTTTACCTTTCTCCAAATTGAGAGGAAGTTCAAGAATGCCACTCAAGAAAAGGCCTGCATAAACAAAAACAGAGGAAAATAGCGCGGTGACAAAAATTAGGCGACTGTACTTGCTGTAGCCGAAGGCGAGCCATACCGCCAAGCATCGGTCCAAAGTGAGAAAGAACATTGGAACAGGTGAGGCTGAGACGTAACTGTTGTAGGTAAGGCTCGTCCAAAATACAATGTATGGATTGAATTCGACGTCTAAAGTACACATTTCAAATTTTTTAACAATTTTATGGGTACTACTGGATTATCGGGTGATGGAAGGCGGTCTGCAGAGGAAGAAGAACTTATAAGGTTCTACAATTAGCTGGAATCTTTTTTAATCATTCCTGGAAAATCGAGAATATTCTCCATTTTACTGAAAACAAATTAAAAAATTAGTAATACTTAAATTTTCATGGTCACGTGATTATGAAAATGCGGCGTTTTTCCATGTTTTTTCCAGCCAATCTTAAAACTAATTGCAATTTTCCACATAAATGACAGTGATGTCAGATTCGGATTCACCGCATCAGATCGTAGGAAACTAATATAATCTACACGTTTCTGGAATAAAGCTCGAAACAATTTATCAAAACAACAAAGAAAACCGAAGATGCCCTCCTGTAATATACCGTATTACCTGTAATTAACCCACCTCTAATTAACCCCACTCTGGAGGGACATCGAAAAATTAGCCCCCCCTCTAATTAACCCCCCGCCCAAAAATGCTGTTTTCCCCATTTTTTGCTCTTTTTAGCTAGTATTTCGTATGCCTAATATAAATCGACAAAATTTAGACAAAATATAGTCTATTTTTAGCTATTTTTTAAAGATATCTAAAAAAAGCAATTTTTTGGATAAAAAACCATAGGGGGACCCAATTGATTTTTGGACAGATTTTTCAGAAAATGATTTTTCATACCATAGGGTCCCCCCTTTGGTTTTTTTGCAAAAAATTTTCTAAAATAATTTTTCGCATAAAAACCATAGGGGGGACTCTATGGTATGAAAACTCATTTTTCTGAAAAATCTGTCAAAAAAATCAATAGGGTCCCCCCCTATGGTTTTTTTATGCAAAAAATTGCTTTTTGTCAAAAATTTAAAGAAAAATGGCCAAAAACCGGCAAAAATTTTGGACGCGCCTTCGGCGCGACATCGAAAAGTTTGCGCCCCGCTCTATTTAACCCCCTCTAATTAACCCCCACCCTCTGGAGGAACATTGAAAAATTAACCCCCGGGGGTTAATTACAAGTAATACGGTAACTGTTTTCTGTCTCTTTGTGCTCCACCCCTGGATACATGTTGTAGGAATTTTGTAACCACTGTGACAGTTGACATACCTGAAGAAGGAGAAACCATGGTCCATATGATCAAAAATTGATACGGTAGACCAGAAAGTGATAAAACGGCATGATATGTCATATACAAAATGAGAGATTTTGATAGAGCGACGCCATTTTGATGCGCTCCTATTGTTGTCTTGCGCCAGAGGCGTATCAATGTCATTCTCAGAAGTAGATTCGAGAATAAAATAATGGTAATGAGCTGACAAAAAGCAGTAATGATGCGTTCGACGATAGTCAAAGTATTGAGATAAGGCGGCGGTGCCATTGAACAGCTCTAATCCAAAAGTTGATCCAAAAGTTCTTTCCGATTTCCTGGACCTGTAAAAGTGCAAAGCAAATATTAAATTTTTTGGCGTAAATTTTAAATTTTTGGCCATTTGCCAAATAGCTCTTTCTTTGTCAAAAAAGGACATAAATAGGAATTTTTCACTTCTGTCAAGAATATCATTTTGTATTGGCAAGTTTTCCATGAGACTTTTGATGATCAAAAGAGATTTCGCTCTGTAGCGAATTTTGTAAATAACCCTATTTGAAAAGACATTTAAGAAGAGTGAGAGGAGGGGAATCCATTTGTGACAAAAAGATTGGTTACTGATAATGATATGCATAAGTAAGTTAACGTTAACAAGATACCCCATTATTTCGTCAAAGTTGAAATAGCGACCGTAACATTAGGATTATAGCCAGGCGATTAGCAAGAAAAAAGCTTTTTTGGGGTTTCACGTAACGCGTTAGAAATGGTGTATTGAAAATGGTTTTCCTCTAATTTATTGTCGATAAAGTCAATTTTTGGGCTAAAATACGAAATTGGGCAGAATGCCAAACTTATGCCAAAGGGGGTGCAAAATCTGAGCTCAAAAATGCTCGAATTTCCCGCACCTGAAAACCCCAAAAAATCCTAAAAGTAATCCTAAAAATATGCGATTTGGGCACAATGCATAAAAACGTAATAAATTTGAAACATGCGGCAAAATCTAAGTTCAAATTGGAGTTCCCCGCATCAAAAAAACCCACGATCCATGAGAATGACTGTGAAGTCTTGAAAAAGTTACTTTCCATATGACACCCATGTTATCTTTTATAATATGCGGCTTAAGTCGCTCCGCGTGTCATTCCGTGTCGCGCTTTTGTAGTTTGTAGTCTGGGAGGGTACAAACTACAAAATTCATATCTCCGGGATTCCGACCGAAATTTTTGGTACCGGTGAGTTTCGGATCCGGGGAATCTGAATCTGAGGTCAGATTTTGGGTTTCTGGATTCAGAATCCCGGATTCTGATGCAACGTTGACTTAGCTTGAAAATGGTACCAATCACCGGGATTTGGCGCCGTTATAGGTTTTCGGCTACGGGGAAGGTAACGCTGAAGTCAGATTTTGGGTATCTGGATTCAGAATCCCGGATTCTGATGCACCCTTGGCTTAGCGTGAAAATGATACCAAATCGCTGGGATTTGGCGCCAAAGCCAATTTTTCTCCGTCTGTCCCGCCTTATTGACTACAAACTACAGGGTGCGGCAAATATTTTTAAGGATTTGAATCGCCTATAAAATTTGAGTTTTGTGGGCATATTGGTTTGATCTTTTTTTAAAGATGTAGCGCAGAATGTGGCATTTTATATGAGTGCAAAACCACTACAATGTGACAGCAAAATAATTATTAAGTCAACAAAATAGTGAAACCTCTCATTTTTTCATACAACTTGTCCGTTTGAGCCCTATTTTCGTGTCGGGACCACGTTTCTGTAAGGTTTTATTTGCATGGCTAAGTAGCAAATTTTGTCAGGATTCTAGAAAGGTATAACATGCCCTAGCTCAACTTGCTTTCCGGGGAGTTGGGAGTCTTCAAAGGCAAGTCATTTTCCACAATTTCAGCAAAAATGACTGATCACCTAGCGAAATCATCATTATTGGCGAAATTTTCACTAGTTACCACTGGTTTCTAACTTTACCACATTTTCACTACAAGGCACCCCAAATAATTAGGCACCACAAATCCCCCCTTCGAGCGGCCGAAGGCCGCGAGTCTCACTGACAAAGCCACAGGTAAACAGCCTAAGGCTCCGTGGTGTCGTAGGCACCACCAGTGCAGCTAGTTGTGAAATATAACATTCCCTGATTTATTATCTTCGGCCAAGGGGAGTTGAACAGAATGGATACAAACGGCCAAAGTAGGACTAAAAATATATTTGGTGCTAATTTGAAATACAATTTTTTTGTCATCCTTTTCCATGGTCAACAAGATCTTATATGATTGAAAAATCCAAATTCAAATGAGCGCATAAGCTTTGTGTTGCATTCAAAGCAGCAAAAACGTTGAGAGCAAATCTTTTCTGTTCAACTCTCGTTGGCTGACGATAATAGATACAAATTGACATTCAAAGTTAACATATTGAAAAACAGTTAGGGGTCTGGGGCGACAACTCCCAGACGGTGGCGAATGTTTGATGTTTCAGTCGGTGGTCATTGAAATGTTTCCTTATTTCTCAAGCGAGCTACCCTAGTTTCCAGTGGTTTTTCTTAGCGCATACTGTTATTTTTAGTAAAATAAAAAGATTTTATATTTTCCATATATTATCGCTAAGATGGAGTCTGGAACGCTGAGATCTCGAGAGATACGCTGAGATACCGAACGATGGAAAAACAGAAAAGGGATATGGAATCAGGACAAAAAATTATGGCGAAAAAAAGTAAAATCGCTTACGCAGCGCCCGACCTTCATTCTGAATGTGAGGGAACTTAGATCATTTAGGTATACAGGGTGTCCCAAAAAAATTCTACTATGATTTCGTAATGACGATGTGTTTATTTTTGTCTTATTCTAAATTCAAATGTGCTAACAGAAAGTTATATACCAAATCAAAGCAGGGATTCTAAGCTTTGATTTGGTATATAACTTCCTTAGAGCACATTTGAATTTGACGTCAAAAAAGACAAAAATAAACACATCGTGATTACGAAATAACAGTAAATTTTTTTGGCACACCCTGTACAATTAATCAGACTCCCGTAGGGAGTACCAAGCCGCCGGTCTTGTGTGTTTGCCAGTCTATTGGTCTGTATAAAGTCAGTTATCAATAAACATATCCAAAAAGTTAAAGTGATAGGACGACGTAAAAAAAGTAGCCTTTGCCGGGTTTTAAAAGTGTAATATTTTTTGTACAAATTTACTTTTTTGTAAAATAACGGGAGCCCAAATAAAGTGTCGAAGTAAACGGAATTCATTAAGTCGCTGAAAGTCCAGAGAAAACTGTACTCTTTGAACAAAAAAAGGCATAACCCAGCAATATTAAAGTTTTGATTATCTATCTAATTACACAAACTGCAAGTGAGATTTAGTGTCAAACGGCCTTATTACTCAGTAAAATCCAGGATTGTTTCATGGTTATACCTTGTGCGCCTCCGTTTTCGACAATTTTGTTCAACACAAATTTTGTTTAAGCTGGCAAAAATTACGAAACTCGGCTCACTTTTGGAATGCAATTCATGGAAGACTAGCCACAATGTCAGCATTATTGAACGCTTGAAAGACGCTTACCATTAACCATTCCAATGCCGCTACAATTCTCTTGTAGCAACATGGTTTCCATGGCTAATATTATCATGCTATATATTTTGAAGTATATTTGTAGCCTTTTATATACGTATAAGAATTCCGATGAAAGTTGAAAAGGTTGGTTTATAGATTGGTTTAAAGATTGGTGTTTGGGAGACAGGATCAGAGTCGAAGCGACTAAACTATAAATATTAGTGTATAAAATCGTTTTACAATTCCTTCTCTTTCTCTCTTTATCCCAACTATTTAAAAAGCTCAACACAAAAATGCGTAAAAACGCTTCTCTATTATGTTTGAAAAATAAAATTATCTGTCGGTTTAAGTTATTGAAAACAAAGATTTCTATCGTTTTTGTTATATTGACTAGTGGTGGAGGGTGAGCCGTATGTTTCCGGTTTAACGCTTTGCGTTAAAGTACTCGGCAGACTTTAACGGGTGTAATACGGGTAAACATTAGATTGTACCTACAAATTGTAGGTATAATCTAATGTTTACCCGTATTACACCCCAGGGACGCACCCAGGATTTTTTTTGGGGGGTACGTTTTAGTGGAAATCGCCATTTAGGGTGGTGCCGGATTTTTGGGACCCCAACTTTTGGGTTTTGGGGTGGGGGCGGGTGTACCGGACCAAATTTTTGCCAAAATTTGCCTGATTTACACTCATTTTTTCAAATTTTCCCATTTTGGGGGGGGGGGTACGTACCCCGGTACCCCCCTGGGTGCGTTACTGTTACACCCATTAAAGTCTCTGACGTTTTCTAGACGGCCGTAGGCCTAGTTTTTTAACGCAAAGCGTTAAACCAAATGTCCGCGGCTTGCATACCTCTATACTAGCGAAGTGGGGCCGCTTCGCGGCCCTCACTTCGCTAGGAAGCGGTTAGCGTGCACAGCGGCGCTTCGCGCACCGCCATCAGCGGTCAGATTGGGTTGTTCGGGAGTAAGGGTTGTTCGGGAGTAGAGCAGCATGAGACTATTTCGGGCCTTCGGACCTCAAGCAGGTGTTGTTCTGGAGTAAGGGTTGTTCGGGAGTATATGTTCTAAGTTCCCTCACATTCCAAGGGGGAAGGTCGGGCGCTCCGCGCCCGACCACAGGACTGGCTCGCCACCTGCGGTGACTCGCAATGTTTATGGGGTAAGATAAGATAACAATAATATGCACTGTTAAGAATGACCCTCGAAAAATTTTGGACAAAATAACTCACGGAGAAAACACACTGGTAAGAATGACCTCCGAAAAATTTTGGACAAAATAACTCACGGAGAAAACACACTGGTAAGAATGACCTTTGAAAAATTTTGGACAAAATAACTCACGGAGAAAACACACTGTTAAGAATGACCTCCGAAAAATTTTGGACAAAATAACTCACGGAGAAAACACACTGTTAAGAATGACCTCCGAAAAATTTTGGACAAAATAACTCACGGAGAAAACACACTGTTAAGAATGACCTCCGAAAAATTTTGGACAAAATAACTCACGGAGAAAAATACAGAATGCCAAAAGGCGGGAATTCAAATTTGAATTTTCCATGCTCGGACGGACGGACTGACAGCTTTAGCTTACTGGGGGGATTGGGGGGAACTCGACGGTTAGGTGCAGGTTGTGTGGGCCATGCCGGGGTCCTCGCGGCGCTTCGCGCCGCTCGACCCGGGCATGGCCCACACATCGAACACCTAATCGTCGAGCTCCTGATTGGGTTGTACGTCCGTCGCGGCCTCCGGCCGCTCCAACGCACGCTCAAAATGTCTTACACAAAAAATCAGCGCTGAAGGTTGCCTAAAATGGCTAAAACCGCTAAACGCCATCAGGTCAAATAACTTCGACGTGTGTGGTCCGATATTTGAAATTATTATGCCATTCGTTTTGTGTCACCGAGAACTATCATTCGACACTTCACTCGCCTCTGGAGAAGATCAGGAACGCCAGTTACAGCTAAATGCGCCGCAAGAGGGCGTGAAGCGCACTCTCGCGGCGTTTATAGTACGCAACTGTCAATAGTAGGGGTGCGTGTTTTGCGACAAGTATCGCCTCATAATGCCACAGTATGCAAAATTTAGCATATGTGAACTGAACTTATTAGGAAGTTGTTATTTATTATTTGCAATAAAATGAAATAACAGCAAAAACTGGTACGGTTTTAAATATACTGTTTTCTGATAGACATAAACAAATCTAAGGCTATTTTGTGGGACGTGTGTTTTTTCTTTGGACTGTTCTGAAACTAATCATTCTATGTTTTCACTAACTGATTCGCACAGTGAAGACATAGCAGGATTAATTTCAGAGGCGAGTTATTATGATCCACTTTTCTCGACAATGAAAAAGGAATGAGTAGCAAATGGCCAAATTTGATAGAAGGGAACAAAAAAGGCAGAAAAAAATTGTGTGCGCACAGAAAGGGGCGTTAGAGGAAAAGTGAGGCTCGACTGTATTATGATTTTACCATTATCACAAAATAATAAGAGGATACAATGAATTGATTAAACGCACTAAAAATTAACAAAAACTTTAAGGTTTGATTACGATTGCAACTGCGTAATCTCAGTATCATAATTATAGAAAAATGACGGAGTGTAGGTAAAAATCCCCCCCGGTAAAAATCCCCCCCGCGGCCATTTTTTGGCATAACTTTTTACTGGAACCTTCTAGAAGGATGAGTAATAGCTTAAATTAAAGCTAAGACTCTGGGCTACAAATCGGTATATTACTTACCGCATCTCGATTCAAGATTCTTGAGATTTTATTATTTTTGTCTCAAATTCTCGAATTTGCAAAAAAAGTTGAAATATTGAGACAAAAATAATTAAATCTCGAGAATCATGAATTGAGATGCGGCGAGTAATATACCGATTTGTAGCCCAGAGTCTTAGCTTTGATTTAAGCTATTACTCATCCTTCTAGAATGTTCCAGTAAAAAGTTATGCCAAAAAATGGCCGCGGGGGGATTTTTACCGGGGGGGATTTTTACCGGTTCCCAAATGACGTCGTGGAATTTAGTGTAATTACTGACACTTTTGTGGATGTTATTCCAATATTTACAAATTTTATACTTCCGTCGGTAAATTAGAACAAATATAATTATGATTGTACAGTACAAAACATTCGACGATTTAATGGCAATACGGCGAGCTAAAAATCGAGTCAGAATTTCCATTGATACTACTCATACAATTCGTCGATAAGATATCAGCTTTCACCCATACAAGCTCCAGCTAGTCCACGAACTGAAGCCGAACGACAGAGAAAAGCGTGTAGAATTTAAAAAAAAATTATTTCAATCCAAAACTAGCTAAAATCAATTCTTGAAACTAACTGAAACCAATCACTTATCTATAAAACCTCACTGCACTAAACTTCGAATGTTTACTTGTATTGTGTCTTAAACTTTGCATGTTCTGTGCTTTATGGGTTTGGTTTTTAGATTCAGTCTAAATTCACCTTAAAACAAACATTCCTTTCGAACCACTTTCAAAACTTAACCGTCCCACAAGGAACTTCTAAGCAAGCTAAATCGATGTAATCTCATCAACGCGTGATTAGATTACACAACACTTATCTCACTTCTCCATTTGCCAAACAATCTCGTAATTCACTGCTTTAATTTTATGTAATTTCTATGTCCCACAATATTTAATTGAACAACAATTCCATAACTTAACTTTTGCACCTCCATTTCGATAATTCCTATACCCTTTCATAAAAGGGCCATTCTCTGTAGACTGTCTGTCTGTGTGTGAGGAACGCTCAGATCTCGCGATCCAGACGATAGCCAGAGGCGAGTGATAGCTCATTGGATAGGTCTCGGAAAGTTAGGACCGGGTCGACAAAAAAATCCAAAATTTGAATATTTGAATTCGCGCCAAAACGCAAAAACGTGTTTTAAAGGGTTTTGGCTATGGGAAGTGATGTTTTTTATGTTCCCAATCGATTTCTGAGGCGATTCTGGACAACTTTGCTTTTTACACTTTTTGATTTGGCGCATTTTTGAAAAAAGCCACTTTTTGGCCAAAAATCGGGTTTTTCGATGCAAGCTGTCTACGGGTCTGATTTTTGGCACCCGGGGGTTTTCGGATACGCTGAGTCACGAATCTGACGTCAGAATTGGAATTTGAAATTTGAATTCGCGCCAAAACGCAAAAACGCGTTTTTAAGGGTTTTGGCCATTGGCTCCAAACAACCCTTAATTTACCCAAACTTTCTCGGGATTGGGTTTCATCGATGAACTTTGTACGCGGCGCGCCGCCAATAATTGTATCGAGGCCGCCGAAGGCGGCCGAGATCTTCACGAACCCAACCCAGTACTGATTCTCACGTCTGGGTCGTAGCGAGCGGAGACCCAGCATGACTCACGCTATGTTAAGGAGCGCTACAAATAAGTGTGGATTTGTGGGTTTGTGGGTCGTTTTGGGGTCCGGGCGGCGCGAAGCGCCGCGAGGACCCCAAAACGACCCAGAAATGTTTGCGTGTATAACTTCCGTGTTTGATTCATTATTGCTTACTTTTAATGTTATTACACAAAACTCTCCGCTCGAAAACGACCCAGAAACCCAAAATCCACACTTATTTGTAGCGTTCCCACCTACAATAAGTAGGTAAGCCACGCTTAGGAACAACCCAATCTGACCGCTGATGGCGGTGCGCGAAGCGATGTAGAACCCAATCTGACGCTGTGCACACTCCCGCTTCCGAGTGACGGAGCGCGCCGAAGGCGCGGACCGTCACTCGTACTTTACTATATGTTTGCGTGTATAACTTCCGTGTTTGATTCATTATTGCTTACTTTTAATGTTATTACACAAAACTCAGATTAGAACTCGAAACTCTGCTATCGCCACAGAAAGCACTGGACCAGCTCAAAACACATATGTCGTGGATCCGCCTCAATGCTCCACAGTACACGGTGACGCGGAACAGCCGATGGAGGAAGTGGATGACGCCGAAGTAAACGACACTACGCTGAATGCTAATCGTCGCGCATGTTTTGTGAGTTTGGATTTGCTTGTTTTTATGGATCTTTTTATGCTTAAAACTGGATTTTTCATGTTTTGCTAAATGATTCCTAGGAAAATATGCTTTTATTTCTTGAATAGGTTATAAACATTAACACTAAACTTAGAAAGGTTTCTTGAATAGGATTACTTTTTGGACTTTTTCTCTCTTTCTGTCTTTTCTTTCTTCCGAAATCCATAACTCAGTTTTTTACGATTAAACTCCCGGGTCTCTACTGATGAGTCCGAACCCGGGAGTACACGTTTCGCACCCACTATCTAGAGCTCAGGACGAAATAGTGGGGTGGTACTTCTTTTTTGCTTTAACTCCTAATGTTTTACTCACCAAAAATCACTCACTTGTGTCAAATGGATTTCTTCTTGTCTCTCTCTTTTTTAGTATGTAATTTACAAAAATAGGTTTTACTAACTCGCTAGAAAGCGAAAATTATTTGCTGGTCAGCAACCGCAACTTCTCGGAGATAATCCTGCCTACTTGCGAAACATTTTTGTCATGGACGACGCCCATTTTTACTTTCATGGTGAAGAAATCCACATTGGCACACCGCAAGCACAAGCACTTTACACACCCAAAAATCACAGCTTTGTGCGGAATGTTTCCGGAACAATTAGCTTTACAAAACTTGTTTTGTGTTACTGTGCTCGTAAAAGCACAGTCAATAGAGCTGCAAGGAAGGCTGTCGTCACTTTTAACTGCGAATTCATATGAAAAATCATCTTTTGGACAAATCAAGACGATTTTTTAGCCAAAAATGAGCAGAACACCAGAAACTGGTACCACAGTATGCCAAATGCCAAAACCGGCTCCAGGTTCGGAAACACTTTCACACATGAAAACCCCTGACCGTAAAAAACCTGGAAAACCCGCAATTTTGAGGAGGAGAGGATTTTGGAAAAATTCCCGTCGCTTTCGGCAACGTCGTTTTCCACTTTTTGGTGCTGGGCTGATCTTTTTAAACAAAATGGGAAAGACTTGGCTACAAAACGAGTATAAACACTTATATCTAAAGTGCGAATTCAAAAAAGATATTTTGAAAAGAAATCGTTACGTTTAAATTGAACACTCTGTATTTAAATTTTGCGCAAATTCAAACTTTAATTTTAAATTTAAGTGTAATTGAAGCTAGCCTCTGTTCAATAAACTTTCTCTGCTTGATGTGCAATGAAATTCTAATATAATGTTTGAATTTGAGCCAAAAATAGCGCTGGGCAAAACAAAACAATTGCTACGCTCTGAAGAGCTCTTTCATAGTAACCTTTTGGTGTGAAATTTTAATGAAATAGAGCAGGGTTTTCATATGTCCTTATTTCTAAGATTTGTCCTTATTTTTGGCCAATGTTCTTATTTTGTCCTTATTTCACGCAATATCCAATTTCAAATGGGAATTTTTAAAATAAAAGCAACTTTTCCTAAAAATTTAGAATTTGAAAAAATGCACCCCTAAGAATGCAGTTGGAAAAAATTTTTGCTAAAAAACCATAGGGGGACCCTATGGTTTGAAAAAATTATAAAAATGTTCTTATTTTTGACCCCGAAATCTTAGTTTTTGGGGCAAATGTTCTTATTTTTGACCCCGAAATCTTAGTTTTTGGGCAAATGTTCTTATTTTTGACCCCGAAATCTTAGTTTTTGGGGCAAATGTTCTTATTTTTGGAGCCGAGTCTATGAAAACCCTGAAATAGAGTAATTTATTAAGTTGAATTAATGTAGAGACAAAAAGGGGGACAAATTGTAGGTTCATAAAGGAAATAATAGTTTGTGACCCTTGTCTTTAATGCTCATTCGATGATAGAACTGGTGGTACTTGGTTGATAGCATGAACATGGAAATGTTTGCCGGAAATGTTGGGTAGAGTGGTTGTTGGGTACAAATTTACTCACATAAGGACATAGATGTGAACATCGCCTCTAATATTTAATCCAGTGCATAGTTGTGTGAAAACGCTATTAGATTCATATCATACTTACGATTTTGGGCGCTTTCTTGTAAATAGGGTTTTCGGTGAGAAATTATAATGCTGTTAGAAGTAATTAAAAAAATGTTGAGACAACGATGTAGTTGTAGTTACAAAGACATATGTGTGGGAATATACGATGTGGGAATATAGAAATGTGTTAATTGTCTTAAACTTTCAGACAGGTGTGTTTTAAATATTTGTAGTATCCATAGCAATTTTTAATGTTCCGAGGTGGAATTTATATTTTAATTTCAAACGCAAAGTACATTTAATTCAAATTGGAATTCCCGTTAAAATTTGTTATTATTTAGGGTGTAAAGTATTTTGAACACTAGATCCAGGGACTTACTACGGGAATCTGATTAAAAGTTGTTCGGCGACCTGTTTCTATACATAGATTCACACTCTCTCACATTCTCACACCATCTAGCGGCTCAGAACTTTGCTCCAGAAGTGAGCCCCCTTCGCTAGTAAACACAGTAATGCAGCAAATTACTGTTCAATAAAGCCTTTTACAATTATCCTACTCCACACGTTTTATTTTCCCTCGCCGGATGTTCGGCAATGGAAAACATGGTACGGTCAAAGCCCCTCCCCCAAACTTGCCATTTTGGTCATAACTTTTCGATAATCTTGAATCGAGATCCGGCATGAAATATACCGACCGGTAGCCAAGAGCTTTAGCTTTAATTTGAGCCATTACTGCAAAGTGTGATTGCAAATGTGAGATTGCAATGGTAACTCCGGAGACAAAAGAAACCCGCAATTGCCTAAAACGAGCTTTTTCTCATTCTATTCATCGCTGACGTTACGTGGGGGAAATCCTCGCGTCAGATACAAGTCGTCAACCCAGTCAAGATAACCACCGTCAATATCATATGAAAATATGACTTCCGTATACAAAGAATGGGTTGGAAATGCAAACGTCCATTCTCTGGCGTGAGACGGCCCACTGACGTGCCATCCAGATCTATCCATGGACTTTTCTGATTTAGGTTTATGTTCTCCCAAGTTCTGCCCGTCAATTGACACATTATTCACCATTAGCCTCAGTGGTGCAGTTATTTTGGATTCTTCACTGGCCTATAAAATAAGATAGATTATTAATATTAGGATTCGGTCACTAAACAAAAAATTGGTAGAAAAACGCTAGTGAACAACATTTCCATTTATTTTTCAGCGGTACAAATTGCAGCCAATGTTTGATGAAACACTCTCTACTCTGATTTTAAACGATTTTTCGGCGAACTCGTTCGATTTAGAGAAATGCTTTTGCGACTGTTATAATTTTTCAAAAATTTCGTTCATATTTTTTGCTAATTGCATTCGGATTGTGGAGGAAAACCAAACATTTTCTGATTAGGGAACGTAATTTGTATGGACAAAATTCATTACAGCGAAAATCATGTGGATTGGAGAAAATTTAGAATAGAGAGGTTTATATTGTATCGGGATAAATGTGTTACAAAAACCATTATTACCTTCACCAGCCGTAGGAAAAAATCTCGTGAAGCTTCGTAGAGCTCTACGACAAGCTTGCGCGGTTTCCCTTCCAGAGCGGGAGTCTCTCCAAAACAAAATTCCAATATACCGTCGTCAATACAGTTATTTTTGCTATCTTCGTCATATGACCATCGACTGCCAAAATCGAGAGTTTGGACTCCTTTTTCCGCACATTTTTTGAGCAATGAATTAGTGACAAACTGAGAAAGTTTCAGATTATAATGAGAATCACATACAACTTCCGAGATTGGCACTGAGTCCGTAAGCAACTAAACAAAAGTTACTTAGATATTTGTAAAACTAGGTTAGTCGAACGTCTAGTGGGCAATAATACGATGATCCAAACTCAATAGGGAGTCTGGTTTGAATTAGATTTGAATAATGCGCCAAACCTGTTTTGGAACATTCTAGAAGGGTGAGTAATGGCTTAATCGAAAGCCCACACACTGTTATCTTTGATTGTTCACTGGCTTATAAAATAAGGTGGATAATTAATATTGAGATTCGGTCATTAAACAAACAAATTGGTAGAAAAATGGCTAGTGAACAACATTTCCATATCATTAACTTGACTCATTACAGAATACGTAATCATCCAGAACAGATTACAGGACACTAGCGCCCCGAAATCTTACTTTTTGGGGCAAATGTTCTTATTTTTGAACATGAGTTTATGAGAACCCTGTACATAAATGTTTACGATAAAAGTTTGTTCATCCTTATAGTAAGTTAGTGATGATCTTCCTCCCTCCCTCCGTTCCACGTGTTGATGTTTGATCCCTTATTTTGTCTGTGAGGTTTTGTCCCCCTTTTTTGACTACAAACTACAAATTTTGTAATTTATGGTTTTGTGCCATTTCAGGTCGAAATTTTTAGAACTCAGGGGTTTTCAGGTACGGGGAATCCGAATCTGAGGTCGGATTCGACCGCGCGCGCGTGCAGGCGCGCGCGGGACATGTTATATAGGTAGTTTTTCGCGCTGAATCCGAATCTGAGGTTGGATTCGACCGTGCGCGCGTGCAGGCGCGCGCGCAGCGCGCGCCTGCACGCAAACTCAGACTGAGTCTGAGTTTGCGAGCCACCGCAGGTGGCGAGCCATTCCTGTGGTCGGGCGCGGAGCGCCCGACCTTCCCCCTGGAATGTGAGTGAAGTTAGAACAGAAAAGGAATATTGATATAGAAAAGGCATACTGATATAGAAAGGGAAATACTGATATAGACTCCCCGCGCGCTAGAGCGCGTTAGCGCCCTTGTTTTTAGAAGAATCCTCATGCAAATTTTTTATCATACAACATCTGTGGCTGTGCACAGGTGTCATCACGCAGACCGGTCCGATCATACGGGCTTAAAAATCAATACCTTCAGAAGGGGTAAATTTGAGAACAACTCGATACTTATTTTTAGAGAAATTAATAAAAATTTTCACCTTTTCAAACATTCCATGATCGAGTCCGCTAATGTCGACGTTCTGACTTATGCTCAAAACACTGATCATAGTATACGGCTTTAGTTCTGCGAGGATTTTGCAAACATCAATAAAGGGTGCGCCATACAACAGCTCACATTTGTCGATAAAAGAATGTTTGAGAGCAAAGACCATTTCTTCAGTTTTTTGTTCTGAAATATTGAATAAGTTTTTAATAAGGACACCTTTCGCCGCCGATTAAACCACATTGTTTCAACCGTGGCCTTAGGGCTGAAATTCTGAAAACATAACTAAGGTCTGTAAAATTTAATATTTCAATTAGAAAACTGGCTAAGCAAATTCTTTCAAATCTACTTTCAGCCACTGCTTAAAATAATGAATGACTCAATCAGTAGAGGCAGTCGGCTGCAGACTGAATGAAAATTTTCCGGCACAATTTTAGTTCACCAATTTCTTTTCCAATGGAAATATTAGATTTTACAGGCAATAATGATGAAAGTTAAAAATGACTCAGCTAATGTTTACCGCTTTAAGTCTTATATATGCCACAATTTTTTCAGAAACCCAAATTTCATTATTCGAATCCAAGTAAAACACAGTTCCAAAGTACATGCCGCCACAGGTAATATATACTTTTAAATAAATCCTAAAAGTTCAAAAATTATGTCCAGTTAAACGTTTTTCAACGACTACATAGATCGTGATTATTGACTTTATAACTAAGCAATGATCACTTTCTAGTTTTCTGGCCTAGAATTTACTTTGGAGAATATGTTATTCATCTCGATAAATACTGCGCATTCGAATATTATGAACAAATAACGCGTCGGAAAGTTGAGCGAAAAAAATTAGATTGCATGGATAATTTTAGGTATTTCACGCGCTGTACATGTACTCACTCAAATGGCCTAGCACAATGGATCGTATCGCATGGTATTTGCCTATTAGTGGCAAATTAGTGGCATATTTAAAACTTTTAGGAAAATTTAGGTAATTTTATGTGCTTTTAGTTCTGGTCTTATATGGTCAAGTACCTTTGATGAATACATCCCTGATGTAACGATGGCCGTGGTCGGAACGAATATAGCATGATTTACCTTCAAAATCCACATAAGAAACTTTCCGCAGAGGTTTCAATGAATAATGAGTGTCGATTGATTGCTGGAAACTGCGACAACACATTTGAGCCGTTTCGAGATCAAGTCGACTCGAAAAATCCAAAATATCGGTTAGCACAAAACCCGGAAACCGCATTTTTACGGGGAATATGGGACGAGAATGGAAAAAAATGAATCTAAATCTAAAAAGGTATGAGAATTATTATATCAAATTAAAAAGCTATAATATATCGAAAATTTCGCAATAAAGAGTGAAATGAATGGTGAAATAAATATAAGCTTTCGCTAACGTTATAGAATGAGAGTGGGCAAACAAGATTATCTTGTTTACTACTTTCGATTCGCAGGGCAAGCGTTTTTAACTCTATTGATGACTAATGTGAGGGAACAATTTTTTCGGACACAAACACTGCTAGGATGAAACAGCGCAGTCTTTGAAACAAGCAAGAATTTTATGATGTAATAAAATAAAGAGTGTTATAAAATGGATGTGAACAAACAGAAGGTTCCTTTCGCTGCTGCCACACCTTGAGCAGTGGTGCAGGTGTGGCAGAGAGAGTTTTATTTTTCGACTATTGATTCATCAGGCGATAAATAAAACATTTTCTCTTGAAATGCTGATTGAAGGCAAGAAGAAATTCAATAAAAGGATTTGTTTAACTTGCATGAGTCATATGTTATGACGACTATCTTTATTTGATTATTGCTTTGGTTATTAAATATATTATTCGGAACAAATACTCTTTATTCTTCCCTCCAAGAGATTCTTTGGAATAAATGTTGATTTGAAAATGCTCATTGGTTTCCAAAATGGTATATTGCAGCCACTTACCGTCCAGCGCCGAGAAGTCCGGTGACAATTCCGACGACAGGTCCAGGCAAACTTTGAACGGAATTTAAGACGGCTTTCATAGCATAACTATCAGTTGAGTTTGTGTTATGAGCAGTTTTTGGTGGTCAATTGGCAAAACAGAAAAATCTCAATTTTCAAGAAGCTTCTCCAAAGAAGATAAGCAAATAAGCATATTTTGGCCTTTTAAGGTATGTACACCAATAAAAGGTAGCCAAAATTCTCTTTCTTTAATTCACTATTACAATCCCGCATATTTTTTGCAGTTGAGCTTCGTTATTTTCTGCTGCATATAACAATTAAAAAATTTATTTCACAATTGTATAATATTATTATATGCACGCAACTAATTCTGTTTGATAACTATGCGGCTCGAAACAGAGGAATGTTGTTGATTTATCAAACTGGGACCTGTTCTGTTTGTACTTTGCTTGGAGCATTTCCATGGGCATCTACGCAGCATTGCTTTTGTGTAAAACATGCTACAGCAAGCAGCATCAACATAGCAAAGCATTACTAAAAGTATACTATAGCGCTTCCTTAAAAATTCTTGCTTGTTCGTGCCAAATGTTGCTTTCTTATGTGTGAGTATATGTTTGTGTATATGAGTCTGAAAAGGTGGCTAGATTTCAGTTTTGAGCCAACCTGAATAATTTAAAGCATTATCTTGGGTTGTTTTTGCCCGAGATATTGTGAAAATTGGATCAAATTAATGCTTTTGGTTATCCAAAACTTAAAAAAATCGGCTCAAAACTAAAAACTAGCCACTTTTTCAGACTCAACGCCTAAAAAGCCTGAAAACGTGCTTTTCCGAAAACTTGGGAAACATTTTAAATTTCTGCACATGTGCACGTTAAAGTGCACTAGCTCCCAGAACCACTTGTACAGCTGTCCTCAGCAAAATTCTGAGGGCAGCTGCAATTAAAAAATGTTAACATTTGACTGCAGCTTGAATACCCGCCCATTTTGATTCGCGAGTCTAATTTTATAGAGACGTGATGGAACAGGAACTTTATATTTCTGCTCAAATTTCTCAAATAATTTGCTTTTATATCCGAGTCGTTTCAATTCATTAAGAGTATTACTTGTGTATTGGCCAAGGTAATTTGCTGGAGTTTCGCAAACTATCTGAAATTTGAAACTCATAGTTTATGTGTTATATAGGAATTACCAAGCCGAATGAATAGCTAGTGATTGCTGGTATGACGTCGAATATTAGTTCAAACAAAATTATTCGTTTCACCACCAGATTTTTCTGAATGAGTGTAAATGAGACTTATATGTATTACGCGCGATATTCAAGTTTTAAAATGTCATAAATTCGGGTGCTTTGTGGTTATCGGGGGGAGAGGGAAACTGGTTATCGGGGGGGGGAAAATTTTCATATATTTTTATATAGCCCAAAAATCAATAGGGGGACCCTATTGATTTTTTGGCAAATTTTTCAGGAAAAATATTTTTTCATACCATAGGGTCCCCCCTATGGTATTTTGCGAAAAAAATATTTTTCAGCCGAAAAATTCAATAGGGGGTACCCTATTGATTTTTTCACAAATTGTCAGCAAAAAAATATTTTTTCAATCAATAGGGTCCCCCCTATGGATTTTTTGAGAAAAAATTTTTTTTGGAAATTTTTCCAAAAAATTCAAAGGGGGTACCCTATTGATTTTTTTTCACAATGTATGTCAAAAAATAAATTAAAATCAATAGGGTCCCCCCTATTGATTTTTTGCTATATAAAAATGTATGAAAATTTCCCCCCCCCCCCCCCGATAACCAGTTCCCCCCCCCTCCCGATAACCACAAAGCACCTAAATTCGGATGCTGAATATTTTTGAAAAAAATTTTCTGAAATATTAAGTTCGAGCGACCGGCCGCGAGTCTCACTAGCCAAGCCAATAATATAATTTCACTGACAAATCCATTACCGAGGTCAGCGGCACTGGTTACACATTACAAGGCTTCACCCGGCCGAGCGGGGCGAAGAGTCGTGAGGGCGGGCGAAGCCGATTGAGGGCCGCAGGCCCGATTGAAGGACATGTAACGTAAACGTGCCGAAGGCATCATATCCCGATAGTAAGATATTATTTTAAAGCCTACCACAAGGTGCGCCTTTCCACTGCGCTTGAGCTCGTAAAAGAAAACAAAGCATATTATGAGGTTGGCAATGCTGACAATCACTTTTCCCATTAATTGCGGTGAACTCCGATATTTTATGGATAGACAAGGAAATACTTGACAAGTTGTCACTGGAATTTGAGCATATATTATTTAAAATTTACAGTACCGGAAATCAAACGGCTGTGAATGATAAATACCTCTTTTTAAATCCAGCGGCAGTTCCAACAAATATATCCAGGTGTTTCCGACAAAAACTTAAAAACCGCAACCATCGCAAACGGCACCCAAATCAATACCACCTTTAGAAAATCACTCACGCTTTGGAATGAATGACGTGAAAGAAGCGGCATTTTTAAAGCTATACAATGATCTATCGCTAGCATGAGAACCAAAATCGGACCGGCCATGTGATGGTTTTAACAATACCAACCAAGAGAGAGTGTATGGATTATGGTCAGATGCAGAAAGACTCGAAGCAATTTCCATGTACATATTTCCGGGTAAAACGAGAACTGAGACCAAAATATATGTGTATAAATATACCAGAAGGGAAAATGACAGCCGCTTGACTACCAATAGTTGAGGGTTGAAGCGACTTACATAGACAAGATGCAGGTTTAAAATTAGTGAAGTAATTTGGCAGAATAATATGATTAGAGTTTCACCGAAGTTGAGATATGTTAAGTACAGTCCGCCAGGCATCATATCTAAGTTAGCTGGATTGTAAAGAAAAAGAGAATATTTTTATAAGTGTATTCTTGTGCCTGTGCCAGTTTCATCACGAAACTGTAACCGTTGAATATATAAAAATCAAAGCATACAATGGAAAATTTCCGGAACCGATAAAAAAGGCGAAATCTAAGAACCGAAAAGTTCTATAAGTTCTAGAAAATAATCGCTACTGAAAAATTGTGCACCCTGAAATGCTGGAAGATGTCAAAAACGAATAGTATTTGGAAAGAATCGGAGTTTAGAGCAAAAAAAGATGGCAGATTGAAAATCGGACAGCAGAAATTGAAAGCCAAAAATTGAGAATCGCGGAACAAATCATAAATCGAAAAGAATTGATAGCGCAACCCCCAAAAAGCAAGCATGACAACCGAACCGGACCGGGCACCGGACCGGACCGGACCGGACCGGGGGGTGGCCGGTCCGGCGGACCAAACCGGACCGACCAAAACTTAACAAGCACCCCTAAGAATGCCTTCGGCGGCAAAAAATTTTGTAACTTCTGAAATATTAAAAATTTTCAATGTAAGTTTTTGGCAAACAATTCAATTTTTATAAAAAATTTTGCCTGCGGCGCTATTTTTCCTTCCATTTTCTATTGTACGTCGCTATTTTTCCAAAATATTCGCCTGCGGCGCTTTTTGGCTGTTTGTATGTTTTTTTTTCTCTTATAAAACTCGGTCTCGGTTTCGCCCATTTTTAAGTCGCAAATATTTTCCACGTCTAAGCGTTTTGTGCTTACTTCGATGCACTAATCACAAATCTGCAATTGGTGAAATGGTGAAAAATGCAAATTTTGGCCAAATTTTCACAAAATATTGACCAATTTTCGCGAAATTTTTGCCAAAATTTTAGACCAAAAATTAAAATTCTTGATGCGATACGGAAAAAATGGTTGCAGATTCGTAATCAGCGCATCGAAATACCCTAAAAACAAAAAAAATTGTGAAAAAATCTCGGCGCTACCGAAGGTAGCGCCGCGAAAAATTTTTGACCTTTTAGAGACCGGACCGAACCGGACCAAACCGGACCGTACCGGACCGGGGGGTCGACCGGACCGGGCAAAAGGTCGGTCCGTTGTCATGCTTGCCAAAAAGGCCCATTTGGGCCTTTTTGGTGCTCCACCACGGCGCTCAACCATGGCGACCGACCATAGCGCGCCGAAGGCGCGATGCTCCCTCTTGTGTATCAAATAATTTGTGCATGAGAAAATGAAAATGGTCTAAACTCAGTTCCCATTTGTTCCTTTCAATTAAATCAAGTCTGTGAGAAAGGAAGAATTTGCTAATTATTTCGATAAAAGAAACTTAATAATGCATATAGTTTAACGGATATGTAAATTCATATAAATAGGCTTTGAATTTTAAAACAGATTCAGTGACTAAACAATTTAATGTCTTTACAAATGTGATTTACAACGCCATTTTTATGGTATAATTTTGGTTTAAAATAAATTATTTTTTGTTTTATCTTTCAGGATTTAGCATTACGCTAAAAGACTTATGGAATGCCAACAACATTTAAATTTAACCGGCATTTTAATATATTTTCACACAAAAAAATGGCAACGTTAGGCCAAGGCACATGTTTTTTCACATTCTATGTTGTTGGTGTAGAATAGTTGAAATAGTCGAGTGAAGACTGATTGCCTACGTCAAATTGTCTTGTAAATGTAAAATTTTGAAATTTTGAGTGAAAATAAGTAGGGTTAGTAAGTAGTAAGTTGGGTTCGTTGACAAAGGATTATCCTCTTTAGAAATGAGAATGGAGTCTTCCTCTGTTCCAGGAAGCGGATCAGACACCAAACTACAGACTGGCTTTAAATGTAATAGAAAACACTTCAAAAGAATGCCATTCATACCTTTCTCTGCAAAACTGGCGCCTTATTGTTGACTGACATATGCTCAACTTGCTATGTACAGTTATGATTACGTGTTGCGTAGTGTCTGCACTTTCTTCAGAGTCAATTGGGAAGAACGAAATAAATGATCTCTTTAGCAAATTTGGTGAGCTGAATGTTGGATGAGTTTTTCGGACATTTTGTCGGTTTATGGCAATGTTTAGATCAATCAGTTTATAAGGTCACAAAATATGACTTATTGACAATAGGTCATATTTCGACAATAAGTTATTGTCGAAAGTTCAAAAGATAGGTGTATTTTTGGAAAAAAGACTTGAGCCATTTTTTCTCGGGTAAACCGCACTCAAAAGTTTTTAAGCATACAGCTACTTTTGGGAATAGGATATTTCGCCTACCGGATATTTCGCCTACTCCTTATAAATGGGATATTTCGCCTACTCCGTATAAATCGGATTTTTGGCCTACAGGATATTTCGCCTACTCCTTATGAATGGGATATTTCGCCTACTCCTTAGAAATCGGATTTTTCGCCTACTGATTTCGCCTACTCTTTTTAAAACGGATATTTCGGATACAATTCGGTTTATTCAAAAGTGTATAACAAAAAAGTAAAACAATAAACAACAAATAACCACAAAAAAAGCGCGTTACTCCTCCTCCGATGTTTCATTTTCGTCCACGTTTTCTTCAGGCACGCGCCACGTCGACAAATCCTTGCATCACTAAGCCTAGCAAATTCACAGCATCGATGAGCCCTTCATCCGTGTCGAAATTTGCAGCATTCAAAACCGTAATCACTTGCTGTTCTTTGATCACATTGCGCTTTTGTCGTCCACGGCTGTGTTGGAGTCGCTCTGCACGGGCAGCATCAATTTGTTTATCGACGTCAGTGAGGAGGGCTGCTAAATAGTCGCTTAATGACGGATGGTGATTGAGATCCTTCTAAAATTTAGTTCAATTAAGAGATTTTATTCTTTTATTCTAAAACGACTGGAGGTGGCGCCTCCGGCGC